>JAKOGH010000547.1:0-18067 GCA_024811115.1 Terana coerulea
TCCTTTCCATGGTTCCGGATGGATATAGCGGGGTACATGCTCCAGACACCCACGGTCTTCCGACCCCATTCGCAGTAGGAGGCTGGCATACAAATGGTATACATATTCAGCAATTGAGAATTGTTGATAAGAGATACTACCACGCACGAGATTGGCATTTCTCGCTGAACCAGAACAGATTTTCGTAAGAAAAGGCATAGAATCCGCAACCAATCACACTGCCAGCTGTAAGCAAGCGGTAAGGCACGGCGAACTAGTGGGTTATAAAACCACCACGAGAAATCGCGAGTGGCTGCTAACCTTTGATAGCGAACGTACGGTGATCCCACTTCCGGTGCATGTCCTCTTGCAAGCTTGGTAAGTTGGTGAACCTGCCCCGAGCCCACATCAATGAGCGTGCGTAACAAGCGTGCGCTCTCCGCGATAAACACTGCCATGTTATGTACCCAATTGACAGCGCTCCCTGTAGTCGGGTCTGGAAATAAATGCATACACCGTTGCGTTATGAATATACTGACTCCACAACCATCACAAATAACTCACCCTGCATGCACTTCTATCTCAAAATAATAGAACCGGGAGCCCACGAAGTCCGTCACTGGTGCTTGGTGGTTCGCGACCAGCAGACAAGGATCATTGTCTGGTGGTAGTTCACGCGTCGATCTGACTTCACGTCCTTCATCTGAGACGACTCTTTCCACGATCCCAGACTCGGCATCCCAGCGCGACGGTAGTGGCGCGTCTGGAAGGTTCTCAGACTGTTTGGAGCACATCTTGAGATATTGCATTGCGTACGGGAGGTTCTCTTCGAGATTCAACGGCTCCATTCTTTCTCAGAAGAGGGGTAGTGACTCGGATTGGGTGACGGTCGAGTGGCGGTACGGAAGTGTGCACGACGGCGAAGACTCACGACTCGTCCGCTTAGCACAAGCACTGACTGCACCATCCTAAGAATTCTAGGCAGACAGGCTAGCCAATGCGTGAAGCGTTACAGTAGATAGAAGAGCTACCGTATTCAGAAGCGTCTGGGATGTTGTAGACGGCAACCGTGAAGAGCGGGAGGACAAAGGGAAAGACTCGAAAGAGTCGTCACATCCTGTTACCGAGATCGCAGCGCGTGACGTCACGTCGCGCTTGGTAACTCCTGCCGCTTTGCGTCGCCCGACGGCCCGGCGCCGCCGTATCACCCGCGCCTATGGACGTGGCTTGATCTGCGCGGGCTCTCTAAGCTCTTCCACCACCTCCACTAGTACCTCCTCCGTTCAACCGCCTCCAGCATATCCTTTCGATCTACAGGCATTCATATCTTAATGTTACTCTCTTATACTTGTCACTTTCCAAAAGATGCGACCCGTTTCTGCGCAAGATCACGGAAGCTACTCTTAACGATACGCCTCAAGGCCACCTTCTCACCCATACAGTGCTCGCACACACTTCGTTGCTGTAGTTGGAATACGCGCAAGACCAGTCGATGTGCACGATGGTAAACACATTGCGCCACGGTGCCACGTCGCTGTTCAAAGCGTTCACTGTACTCTTATCGTTAGTCTCTACCCCGCACGCAGCATTAGGGACGTTCAAAATTGGGCGCAGGTCGTAGATCGTAGGTCGTAGGTACAGAAAGTCACGGCGTCTGTAACAATCAGTCACATGCCATCAGTTTGTGACCATGGCTGTCGGCCGCCCGCGAAGGTCTTTGCTCGACATGTCCGACAGTGAGCACCACTGGCTGGTCTCGACCAAACTACTCAATATGTTTGCACTCTATGAGTAGTTATCCTATCCTCACACAGTAGTACCGCTGTAAAGTTAATATGTTAGAGAAATGCTGAGTATTATGTCTACATGTCATCTTGAGCTTTGTGCTCGTCGCAGCACAACGCCGAGCTCTCACAGGAGCGGCGGGGTGGAGTCGGTGAGGCGCTTACTCGAGTGAGGTGACACGGCGAGCGTGATTAGAGTGATGGATCGGCTGTAGCTTGATTAGGCAGGTTCCAGTACCTACGACCTATGACCTACGACCTGCGCCCAATTTTGAACGTCCCTATTCTTCTTTTGGTCGGCACAGCCAGCAGCTCTTACAGACAAAAGGCTGCGTGCCGATTTTGCTGGATGCTTCGGCGGGTGTCGTGCGGCAAGAAGTTATTCGGTCACTCGCTGTTCTCGACGTCAATGACAACGGCAAGAGCGGGAATAGAAGCAGTAGGATGGGTGGTAGTGTTGCCGAAGTTCAGTTCAGTTCAGTTCGGGTCCATTTTTGTCCAAACCAGAACCAGAACCAAGTGTTTAGCAGCCGAACTGAACCAAACTGAACTGAACCAGTATGAACTAGTGATAGGCAGGGGTTTGCAAACCCTCCAAGGGTTAAGGGTAAGGGTATGGAGGGTAAGGGTAAGGGTTGAAGAAAGTTAACCCTTGTCTAGCAGGGGTCTGCATGCAAATACCAGACATGTTGCTGGATAGGGCTGCAAGTGTTGTGAGTGCTTTCTATATCAATCCAAGCAACTTAAATAGAAGGCTAACATTATAAGTGAATAAAAAGCACTCAAAGCACCATTTTCTGCCTATTTTGGCAAGGGTTTGAAGGGTAACCCTCAACCCTTACCCTTTATAAGGGTAAGGGTTTTTGGAGGGTAAGGGTAAGGGTTAGCCTCTAAGCATGGAGGGTTTACCCTTGCCATTCACTAGTATGAACTGGTTCAGTTGGTTCAGTTCAGGGTTCGAACTGGTTCGAACCATTGAACCATGTATATATCAGCTTTACTCTGTCAAATCAGTATAATTGCAATGGTAGATTATAATAGAGTTATATATTGACATCTAGAAGAGTTTGTATAGTGCAAAAGCCTTACATTATGATGTTTTGAAGCTCAGTGTCTGATAGAGGCTGCCAGTTGCCTTTTTGGCAGCTATTGATGGCATCATATATACACCAAAACATAAGCAGAGTGACATTTGATGCTCAGTTTACAAGCACAACAATGAAAAAATAGTTTAGACATGCTATAGTAAGTAAGTTCATGTACTTTTCTCTATGAATCCCAGTACAAATACACTACATAACATATACATGGTTCACGGTTCGAACCGGTTCGAACTTAGTTCAGAGCATGACAGCCATGCCCGAACCAAGAACCGAACCAAGTTATCTAGAGGCCGAACCAGAACCAAACCAAACTGAACCACATGGTTCGGTTCATCGGTTCTGGTTCTGAACCGCCGAACCGAACTGAACTTCGGCAACACTAGGGTGGGCAGATTGCGTCTGTGCTGCCAACGATGTTTTGCTGCCTGAACTCGCTGGTGCGCTCCTATTTCCCGTTTATGAAGCATCTACCTCACATGCATGCACATTTCGCCAAACCGTGCAATACTATACCGCCCTCTTTCTCAGTAACATCCGAACGCCATGGTCGTGCGCACGTTCGTGAGCTCGTGCCAGTCGATGCGTTGAACACACGCGTTGGAGCACCAGGCAGGGCATTCGAGCGACGAGCAGCGACCCGCTGTCATTCATCAGGAAAGGCCTTTTCACTGTATAGTCCAGGGCCAATCTACGTAGGCACCTGTAGGGCAGGCCGAGCCTATCGTGCGCTATGTAGTCCACGCGCGAACCTATGTAGCGCCCGGTAGCCACGTCCGTCCAATGTAGCGCCGTGTGGTCTCACTTTGCTCTACGTCGTCCATAGAGCCATATAGTCCGCCTCGTCACATCTGCATGGCTGCGACTTTTCCTTTACAGCATGGTCCTCTATGCTTTTGGACGGCCACCCCCATCCGCCTTCGAGCTCCTTGTGCATCTCGACGCTAGCCGCTCACTTGACACTTCAGGCCTTGCTAGACCATGTCACCCAACATCCGCGAGTTTCTTCGGAAGTTTCACGGTCGTCAGCCTCCCTTCAACTGTCCTTTCTACAAAACAGACGAGCACGGATTGCACGTCTGCTTGCAGCCGAGAAGAATCCAGGTCCTCCAAGTCCTCCTGTAGGCTCAGAGGAGTGGTGTCGCCAGCGCAAAGAGCTCGGGCATGAGTCGCCATACGACTTATGGCTTACGCTTAGCGTGAAAGCGGTAAAAGACGGCCATATGTCGCTGGAGGAGGATGCAGGAGAGATGGAGGCAGACTGCTACTTGGAAGTGGAACGCGTTAATGTGTGTTATAACCTCTCGCTCAAATATCTTGAACTAATTCTTCGCAGCCTCCTCCTCAGGAACCTGGGGACATTTTCGTAGAAGACCCACCGACTTACACTCTATACCTCACTGCCTGTATAGGCCGTAATGGACTCAAGAAATCTCGCACAAGCCCGCGCATGACGGTAGAAACTTTCCAACCCAACGACAATAAGATGCGCACCCCAGGATTGGGTGCTGTGGTATGTATCCGCAGGCACAATGAATTACCATGTTCGGCATCTACGAGGCCGCGTCGCGTTAATGGTGATTGGTGTGGCTCTCCTCCGCGAGAATCTCCTTCAGGTATGTAATCTTGCGGTCTGTCTAGTGCTATTGGATCTGGAGCTCACTTGTCAATTGTAGCCTGGACTCTCGGTTGCTTTGATTGAATGGGCACAGTCTGCCGCGAGTGAGTTCTTGAGCTTGCACCACTTTCCTCTGACATATCGGAGCCCAGCTCCCGGACTGAACAGCATGCGGCGGTTGTTGCGCGCACAGAGGCACGGCACTTTCGTCGGGTCTACTCATGAATCATTTACTTGCAACCTGATGTAACTCCTTCATCTTCAGCGTTCATGTATCAATTGTTTTCATGCATGTACTGCTGTCCCTCCTGAATGATACTTGAGCTACCTGAGCTATCCGCATGTGAAAATGATGTTTTTGTAAGACACTGATGCACGATGACATCAATCTTGTCCGTATTCCAGTGTGTGCTGAATACAGGAAAGATTGATGTCATTGCTACATCATCTGCCAAAGGGCTACAGCGTTGTTTAGGAGGCTGCGTGTTCGATTCCCGCTGAGGCCATAAGTTCAATTAAAGCTAGATACACCCTTTATTTCTAAGGACAAAGTGACAGTACATGTGATGATCTATGAACGGGTTAAAGTAAAAGGTATTACAAAGGTCCAAGACTGTGTTTGATGTCCAGCTGGAGTCCTTGGCCACAGAATATTTTGGTGATAAATAGCAATTTCTAACAATCCTCTCCGCATCTATGATCTCACCGTAGATGTGCCTCACATGGTTTGTAGTGCGTGTTGATGGATGCAGCGTAAACATGCCGCTTACGGCATCTACAGGTGTAAAAGGTGTACACCATTCGACGTGACGCCAGGGGTTGCTTGACTTCCAACCCGGCCGTAATCCGGCATCTTGAACAGCACTCGTATCCGAGCGACGCGCAGACCTGGCATTCAGATAAATAGTTAGTTCACTGGCGTGTGCAGCCTCAAGGCTTCAACCAATACGCACCCTTGAGCACCGTCCCATCAGTTGCTAGGTTTGATTCGCCAGTTCGAACCAACGCGAAAGTCCAGGTATGCAGGCGCCTAACGAGCGCCCCTTCCGGCTTGATGGGCGGTGTTGCACGGGTGACATTCTTGCGTTTCTCTGCCTTGATGCTAACCTCAGGAATGGCGGGAGATGTACAACAAGGTGCTTGAAAAGCTCAAATCGATCGAATGGATATACGACGGAGGTGCAGTGGTGCTGGCGCAGGTAAGTGGTAACTGCGGGAATGAACCATGATGCGCCGTGGTCTTTGATGAGTGATGAAGCTGGAATATTGGAAAGCCAGGCAGGGTGCGCTCTTTGCGACTTGCCAATGATAAGCGGAGTCAATCTGACGTCCCCGCAGTTTGGTCATGCGGGAGTCACTCATGGAAGTGGGCGCACGTGTCCCGAGAGCCGCCGTTGCTGCGTTTGGTGAAGACTCAGTGGTAATACCGAGCCGGGTAACCCCACCAACATCCTCCTCAAGCACCCTCTCGGAAGACGTGGCAGGAGGAACTACAAGGTGAGTTTCCCGAGGCACGATCGGCTTGTACGCTCCGTCACGGCACCACTTCAGATACAAGGTGAAGCGGTCAATAGCCTCTTGTCGCCACAGCCATCGCGTCATCTGTGCCGTATAGTCGCGCTTGTTCGGAAGCACGGTAGGCTCCTTTGCGTAGTCGATGTGGAGGCGTTCTGACCACTCGGTGTTGAAGCCGTCCGCAGATCCGAAGCGAAGGATAAGTTCGACGTAATGCTCGAGCGAATGGAATTTGGGGATTCGGAAATGCGGAAGCTCACGTCCACCTAGCCGGATGAAGACATCCTTGTGTGCATGCCAGCGTGTCAGAGCATCTCGTAGAGCAGCCAAGGTGAGTGTTGTATGCGCTTGGAGTGATGCGAGATAAATGAAGTCTATGACCGCACGGATAGCCTGCAGTACTTCGTCTTCTACAGCTCCTGCCGCCAACGCGAGGAAAACCTTCTCCATTTCCTTGTGCTCATGTCCGGTCCATTGCGAGACGTGCGAGATGCCGCTCTTGAAATGCCGTAAGCCTCCGAGAGTAGGAGCGTCTCGAAAACGTGCGTCCAATTCTTTCTCTCCGATGAGCGCCGTGCACCACTTGACAAGATGCTCTTTGAAGACGCCTTTATGGATCTGATGCAGAAGATCAGGTGTGAAGCAGGTAAAGATGTCGGCGTGGGGAAGGTCACGCCAGAACGGCTGATGGATCGGGCGAAGGCCAAGGGCTTTCATGCGTTCCTTCTGCTCTGCTGAGAGCGTCCCGAGAATGTAAGTCCAAGAGTTCCAGTGTTTCCTTCTGATCTCGAGGAACACAGTGCTCATGAGTCCCTCGCTGGTCCGGCGATATTTGACCTATAGGACAGCGATTTTCCATACAACCGGCAAGCAGGCACTGTTCGGGATAGTCCGCGACATAAGCTGCGAGGATTGGCCAGACACGACGAATGAATCGGTCGGCGCAGGTCACGTCAACGCCACTCTTCCCTGCCTCGACAAGACTGTCCAAGATGACGCGCATGCAATCGTGGAACGCAATATATCGGCCCAGCGGGCGCGCCTTGTCGGTGTAGCAGTCGAACTTCCCAACGGGAAGATATCCCAGCAAAACAGTACCATGCATCGAAGGAGAGCGGCGTGTCTCTTTCTTGAGATTTCCGATGGTAAGATATATCGGCCATGCGCTCTTATCTCCCCGAAACTGTGAGAGCTTGGTCTTGTCGGAGGACAAGATCACCGGCGCAACGGTCGCTCCGACGGGGAGCTTGTCCTAGTTATATTTTCCCAGGTGAGTTTCTTTGTCTGTACAAGCAAAGTAGTGACCGAATACGTACCTGCAGTTCCCACCACCAATCTGCTGTCCACATTTCATCGATGTGACGGTTGGTAAGGGGTTGATCTCGATATACTTGTGCAGGAGCGTATGCGAGGTGCTCTGCAAAGACTGGGTTTCCCATTAACTCCTTGATACATTCCACAGGATCCCGGTACCAGATCTCCAATGTTTCGGTGAGTGGTTTTTGTGCGCGTCCTTCTTGTCGCCTTCAACGGTGATCTCCTTACAGAGCCAATCAATCCCTCCAGGCAGTGCGTCGACAGCTCGGTAAAGCTGATCCTTATTCGTAAACTCGGGCCCAGCTTCTTGAATCTTAACGGAAATAGAAGTCAGTGCGCGCTCCGTTCCATCACTGCATAAAGATACTCACCATTGCCAACTTCAGGAACTCGTCGGCCTGGTTATGCCCCACATTCTTCACCAGCCACTTCGCCAACTCCCACTCCTTATCACTGCGGAAGGGACCAAGGATCTCGCACCCTCGTAGGATTTGCTCATCACGGATCGCGTCGAATGTAGTGCGCGAAGTCCCGTAAGTCGCTCCCGCACAGTACGCCTCTGGATGGGACTTATGCCAATACGTTTTAGATGGAGCGTCTTCATCTTCTAGCTCTTCAATGCGTGGATTCAACGAGGGCGGCTGAGCTGGATCTTCTTCAAGCAGCTGCTGGTGCGTCCATTCCGGGACGTTGATATCCAGCATAGCGCTGACCGGCTGCTCGACAGTAGCATCTTGCCTGAAGTCTGCTCGGGGCTCGACTGGAAACTGGTGCTCCGAAGACGGACGACGCTTGCGCTTGAGCATTGAGGTGTAACGCGCAGTCTCCTGTTCCTTGCAAGCCGCAGTTTTACTGATATGGAGTTGCAGTGCGCTGCTATTCTTCCATCCTCGCTTTCCACAGAAGGAGCAAACCAGCAGAGTATGGGCACTGGGAGCCATAGGTATGCAGATGCAGGTAACGTGCGTTCAAGTTTGAGCAAGTCGGGAGTAGGAGATTTATTTGGCGCTTGCTCCAGATCTGCAACCATTCACCGCTGCACGTTCCATGACCTTCTCTCGATCGCTGGCTGCCCGATCTATCGCGAGAAAAAATTGTATGTCCGAGTCATTCCGAATCGCTCTGTACATCCTCCCCTTTCTCTGCGACTCAACATATCCTAGTAGTGTGAAAATGGCCACTGCACGCAGAGTCCTACCACCGCGCACGAGCTTTCAAGTTCAACAAAGTCAACCAAATCAGCGGACCAATTCGACCTTCGAGTCTGAGGAGGCCCCCAGAGCGAGAGGACGAGGCCAACGTGACATTCGCCTGACAGCGGCTATGCACAGCATTTGTACGTTCTCAGTTCACTACGCATACTCGTTAATCCTCACTGTTGATTAGGTACTGAAGAAGCAGAAAAAGCAAATCAGAAGGCTACGACGAAGAAGAAGAAGGCTACTGCAGCCTCTCGCCGCAAGACCACCTGTCGCCCCACCAAAGGAAAATCTGCCTCTCAGTCACAGCCGCAATCAACGATGCAAGGCGGCTCGGCACAACTTCAGGCTACCATGGCCGCAGTGCTTTCCCCATCATCTACGCCGTATCCCACAAACCCCATGTCAACCACCGATGCCTTCGAACGTCCTCAGGCTGAACATCCCGGCTCTGGGTCGACGGCCATGTATGCCATTGGACAAGTTCCCAGAGGCTTCGGAACAGCTGCCCCAGTCGATCTAGATCCTCAGATGCCACCTACCATGGACTCAAGCGTTGACTGGCCCGGGGCTTTCACGCAAATGTCCCATCAAACATTTCCTCCATTTCCTTCACACGCAAGTATGTTGTGATGCTATTCGTACGTTATAGAGATGACTTACACTAGTACAGGTTCGTTTAATGAAGAAGAACGCGCTGCTGCAGAGAATGTTGAGTATGATTCCGTGGCCATGTTTAGCGCAACGCAGGCTTCCAATAGTGGACGTCGGGTTATGGTAAGCTGCTTCAGTATCTTTATTGCCGTCGTTGACTTCGGTTGTACTGCAGGTCACCGAGAATCTACTCACGCCCACGCCGTCTCGCCGGCAAACTCCCACCGCATCGGACGCTGTCCGGCGACCATTTGGACATCTTCCCCAAGGGTCTACAACCACGAGGCCAGCTCCGCCGCCAACCGAAAATTATCGTGCGGGGAACACAATACCTGTTACGACTTATCCATCTGTAAGCCGCTTACATCATGCCTTGAACCCAGCTTTTGACATTATGTGTCTAGGAGTCATCTACAAGCCAAGAGCCATCAGACCTCTTTGACTATCACGGCGACGGTGAGGATGGCTTGGCTATAGATGGCCTCGGCAGCGGCTACTCAGGCTCAGGCTCGGAGGCGTCCGAGTCTAGTGAAGACGAGCGGGAGGCAAAAATGCGTGTAAGGGCATCGCGCTCTGCGAAGCACATCGACGGCCTTCGACGGAAGGCTCTGGAGGTGTCGTATGGCTATGAGAAGGCCCTCGTCGTCGCGTCCAATGGTTACCCTGATAACGAGGTTAAACAGAACTTTATCGTGACCTCGTGGATACTCGCAGTGGAACACCTGCGCAACACCTATCCGAAACTCATGGAAAACTTTGATGACAATATCACAGATGACGAGATAGGCCAGGTGCGTTTGCAGTCACATGTATCCTTCACTGCTCATACAATCAACTCTAGATTCGTGCACGCATCTCTCAACACCGCAGTGCTGTCAGAGGGATGGCCCTGGCGAACTCCAGCAAGTACCACAAGTTCAAGCGTACTTCCCCTAACAACAAGGCCGTCTGTGAACAGAACAAAGCACTGTACAACGCACTCCTTGGGAAAGAGGCTGACAAGCCGGAATTTTCCCGTGGACCGCCACTTCTATCCGAACATGGCGAGGTGCGTTATCGTGGCTCAATAGCAACTCACTATCTTACTCATGCATTTTCGTAGCCAGCACCAGGGCTACTGTATGCTTCCGAAGAGGTGCAGGAGCTCATCAACATTGCGTGGTTTGCAAACGCGAAGGGCCACGGCGTTGTCCATCAGGACATCTTTACGGACACGTCCTCCGGCGGTATCACGCTTGAGGTTCTGGCTTTTGCGGCAACTGTTGTGAGTGATCTCGGACATGTTTTGCTGTTGTCTCTGCTCATAATCACCATATGTAGATTCGATGCACCCTCGATCAATGGAGCAGCGGCCACTATCTCAATCCGAAGCAGCACCCCTTCAATGAACCAGACTACAGTCCTATATATGCCTTATACCTCGACTATCTGAAAGACTGGAGGAAGTTCAATGAAGAGAGCGGGAGGTCAACGCTCAAGGACCTTCAGCGGAGCGTGCTGAATAACGCACGGTGAGTGCCATGCTAACTATATTTTCGACCAGGCCTGACATTATAGTTATATTTAGCGAGCACGCTATGATTTCTCCCACCAACGTGGATGCGAGCTCGGGTCCTCGACGAAAGCGCACTGCGGCCGACTTCGAGTGAGAGGAGGTGTAGTCTATAGCAGCGTCCCCGTGCATCTGTTCATATTCGACCTATATAATTCAATATTTATGATTTATACTACATTACAATCCGGCGTGCTATTGGCTGCTCGATACGTGACGTGAGTGGGCTCGAGCATTGCTCAGTAGACTCGCATAGGACGGTAGTCCTGTAGCCTCCATAGGGCGCTCTTGCTACATAGGCCACTGTAGGCGCTGTAGTCCCGCGCCTACGAGTACTATGACACGCTCTATAGGCACACCCTGCCCTACGTAGAGGGGGACCGTCTACAGGTCCTATAAGCCCTATACGGCCCTACAGAGCGCTACATGGGCCCACTACCTGGTTCCAGATGTTGGGGCGTGCTCATTGAACGTCCGATCATCGCGACTGCTGCGCTCGGAAACTCCTCTTGCCTCCGGCGTCCGTAAGCACGGTGTGCTGATCGAAGCGCGTATTCACTCGCACGCGCGACTCATAGCCTGCTTCTCCTGCACTACGGGCTTGTATGCGCGGAATGGGCTCTACTTACGGTCCTCTAGCCGCAATCGGACCTGCGCCACCGCGTCCGTGCTATGCATTGTGTCATGCTGCTCTGGATACCCGCCTTCGGTTCGCTTATCTACCCATGCCCTGCGTGGGCGAGAGCGCGATGCGTCGTATCACCCTTTGCCATATGCTTGCATTCTCTGTACTCTTGTGAATAGGTCATAGCAACAATATTATATGTGGTGCACGTATATAACGTTCAATGTACACTCTGTCACCTCCCTCAGTCTTAGGGCTATTCTGCTGTGGCCCCAATTCAGGGCAGCCGGCTACTGACTAGCGGGCATTTACAGACCCTATAATGCGCCGAGAGCTCAGTGACAGACCCTACATATAATGGAAAGACGCACTATTGGTAGTCAAACTGGCAGCGAAGGTATGTTTTCTTCCAGCAGTCAACATCCTCATCTGCATTTTCTTCGCTGTCCACTTTCAACTCCTCGCTCTCTTCTATCACAAGCCTCCCACTTGCGAATGTTTTGGGCAGCAGTTCGGCGATGTTGTGTTGAAGTCTGCCTGCAATATCGAGTGTTGCTGCGGCAGTGTGAAGGTGAACCGTGCACGACTGCAAGGTTGGTGTTGCAGTAAAAGGCTCGAGAGCTGCATCAAACTCCCGGAGCGGCTTCTTATATCGTTCCAACTCTTGTTCGTCGTATAAATCATTGTTGTGTGAATCGTTGCCATAGGACTCGGAGTTGTCATCGTAGGAATTACCGTGGTATGGATTGTTGTTGCACGAATTGTCGTCATCTAAGTTGTCGTCATATGAACCGTCACCCGAATCGTTGTCGAGCGAACTGGTGTCCATTGGATCAAACTCCGGAGGCGGCGGGAGCCATACAGGAACGCTGATACCCGCAAGCCGCTTCTCCATGCCGGTAAATACGACCCTCACGACATCCCACATATCTGTCGCCTGACAATATACGTTCAGTTTGACCGACAGCGTCCCTAGTCACCCGTCGAGTCATTGAGCAAAAATGTGCAGTGTAATTCAACATGCCTCACTTACAAGCGTCATTTGGTCCATCCTTTGATTCGCCACCCACATTGGCAGCCTGAGTGTTGAGGCTTATCTTGATAACTGAAGCGGAAGGTACATTGTTACGAACGTGCCCCATGAATTTCACCACCTTTGAAGCATCCTCCGTTTCGAGGAGATGTCCGGTTCGCACTCGGCCCTTCCCAGGGTAACGGCCGGGTAGCAGAAAGAGCCAAAGCATCATCGACACGTCATGTTTGTGCACGTTGAGTAGCTCCTCACGATCAGGGGGGTGGGCCGTAGATAAACGACCGCAGGTTGGGAGAAGTGCGCGCCGATGATGGCGGAGGAGGAAGGCCGACGGCGCTCGAAGATCTGATGTTGTGAATGGTACAGTATTCGTGGAGCTCGAGCTCTTGCAGCCGTGGAATTGCCGCTACAAGATGAAGCACATCTTGATATCTTGAGAAATTGAAACTGTCCAGCTTGAGAGTCCTTAGCCCTTTGAATCTGCTGAGCTTGACCCTAACGCCTGCATATGAAGTGGTAGACGTTGCTTGTACTCGTCTTCATTGATTAATCTGCCTGTCAATTCCCACTGGATTTCATGCACAGCATCCATGCTCTCTGGAAGTGAGGAGGCAAACAGGGCCAGCATACATGACTTGGAAGATACCTGAGGGTCCGGCAGGTCCACGCATAGACGTTGGATGTGCTGCAGATTGGATGTGTGAAGCGAACGAATATCCTCTTCATGTCGCATGACAACACAACACAGCAAATGTGGGCGAATGAGTTGCCACCATTGCCTACAGACCAGTGAGCACCTCTTTGAATTATGGAGGAAACCCATATCCATATTATAGTCGTGATGTCATGAACTTCTGAGCGTCTCTAGGGTATTCTTTTCATTTCCATTGTCTTCTACCCCTATCTATTGTTCTCTCATCGATACTCGTGGTTTCCGTATGTTTCTCTATTGTTCTGGACCGCTCTAGTACATACACGAGGATACCGGGTGGTACTGTACAGTTTAGGACTACACATGTATAAGTAGCTACCGTCTGCAACAGAGAAAGCCAGTCTCGAGCTGGTCTGTTCCCCAGCTAGTTACTCGGAGACTGCACCACTATTTCCGTCCCCAGTTGAGAGCGTCGCACCTGGTACAGTTGTACTAGTTGTTGTTGACACGTGAAAGATGATCTCTCGGAGAATGAGGTTGAGAATCTCAGCGGGAGCTTGGCCATGTGCATCCGGTACACAAGCTTCCTAACGACGCGAGAACAGTCCTCAACAAGGTGTCCAATGTGGTACTTGAATCGCTCTTGCCCAAAGTTGGCCATGAACCAGCCAGAGCTATCAGCTCCCAGATTTCGAATAGAGATGGCGGGATAGAGCCGATGGAGATCCAAGTCCCGATTGAACGGACTAGGGATAGCTATTTCACAGAACGTAAGGTCCACGTATGAATCACAGATACACGGACGGTAGTGCAACATACAGACTTCGTGCCCTTCTCTGTACCAAAACAGGAAGTTATCGTCGCCACTAGTAGCCCTGTCATGCCTGCAGTATCCGAAGCCAAGCACACTGCCGGCTGCAAGACGTTTCTCCAGTTCGTCGCTACTAGCAGTATCCATGGTACTAACGTTTTACAATGAACTTTCTGCTACCCAATCCACGTAACTCCTCGTGCGGAGGATGCACCTGGTGATATCTAATATGGTACGCCGACATCAAGCCGACATGCTGACGGTCAGCGTTCACTCACAGTCAAGTTAGCCCATATACCATATACGACTCACCCAATCTCGAGCTCTCCCACATAATTGAGCCTGCAAGTGACAGAAAGGTGCGGACTATGGGTAATTGGTTGTAGTACCAGTTGACGACGACTTACCCTCCTCGTACCTCTACCTCACAGTAACAGAACGTGCACCAGAGAGGAGCATGTAATGGGACGTGTTGGTCCGCTAAAATGCGGGGAGGGTCGTCCAATGTCCAAACCGTGCGCGTCGTAGAAATTTCACGGCCGTCAGCGGAGACCAGTATATCCCGGTGCTCAGGTTTGACATCCCACCGCGATGGCAGCATTGCATCCGCCAAACCCTCGGGTTTTTCTGAGCACATCTTGACATATCGCGCTGCGTATGGAAGGTCTTCATCCAGGTTTAGAGGCTCCATTCTTGCAAAAACAGAGTACGCTTGGATGGTGCAGGAGCAGAGTGGACAGTTGGGGGTAGTGCAATGACCGGATGAACGCGCCTCACATTATCCTTTGGACGGAGACCTCCAGCTTTTACGTCCACGCAGCACAGCCTCGGAACAAGAGGTGCTATTGTATTTTGGCGTGGCAATGCGGCGCTTAGCGCCTTCCCAGTAATATGACAGCTCCGCGCCTCCTTGTTCACCACCATTGCAATATTGGCTCCCTAATGCTCCTGGTGGCAATGCCAGCCGTCCTCGCGGCCGAGTTGGAAACCACCTAATATGTCTACAGACGAGTTCTATACATCGCATAGTAATAGAAGCATACATGAGCAGAGTGTAATGTGGGATTTCCGGTGAAGAGCAACCTTACTGGACAGAAGCACGCGTGTATCTGGATCCAGGATAAGGCCAAATTTACACCGTTCAAGGTTGTAATTGTAGCACCGTTGCCATGAAACGGAAATCCGATGAACCATAGGACTGAAGTAAAATACAAAAAACGACAGCACCGGAACTTCAGGCCTCGGGGAACCGATTCCGAAATGTGCCCAGGTGCTCAGACATCCTCGATTAACATGGTATTAAGGGACTTGGTAATAAGTCTACTACCTGCACAGCATCCTATAGCCCTGTTAGCCCTTGCACAGCCCGAGAGCCAAGTACTCACCGAGCTTCCACCGCGAGCCACGCCGCACACCGCCAGGCGAAGGTGACACCGACCGCAACGCCGACGAGCGCGCCCGTCCCACCGACAGCGAAACCAAACGTCGACAGCACCTGCGCGCCTGTATGAGCGACGCACGCGCCGCTTGCGATGTCCGCTGGCGTGCATGCGAACGTGAGCCCTGTCATCTCGTTCACAAGGAGCACGCGCGGAAGATATTTGACAGGGAACGCCCACGCGAGATCGGCGAGCCACGGCGCAACGTGCGCACTGAACACGCCGGACGCTTGCGCCGCGAGGGTCAGGACCACGGAGACGACCGCGACGCACACGCTTGCGTCCGCCCCGCCAGTATCGCGCATGAAGGCGCTCGCGACACCGATGCCCACGGACTCCCCGAAGTTGAGCTGGACCCACACGGCGGCGACGAACTCGGCGAAGATGCGCGGCGAGGTCTGCATGCCCGTACCGATATTCACGATCACGCCGAACAGTATCGCACTGATGACCTCGAAAGGCAGGGCAAAGACGGTGAATGCCGTAACGAAGGTGAAGGCACTGTAGGTGGACCCTGCCGAGGCTGCGTCAGCGCGGAAGGCGGCGAGATGCGCGGGGAAGAGCGCGAGGACATTGAGGAAGCCGACAAAAGGTACGATGGACGTGCACTCCGCCGCGAGCCCGATACGGTCCTGCGCGCCGGACGGTCCACGCGTCAGCCTCTGAAAGAAAAGGAGGAAGCACAAGCCCAGCAAAGGCAGCTGCAGCAGTCTTGAATAATAATAACCGTTAGACTCACAGTCTAGAATAAAAGATTGCTGGGGCTTACCGAACGAAGAATGGCGCCCGCAGCCGCCAAGTATTGCGTAGCATACGGTCGAGAAGCGGGAAAATCGCCGCATGCAGCGGCGTACAGTCCGTCTTGTGTCGATCACTATCCTCAACCTCTCCAAGGCTCTCCTGCGCGCTTTCACCTTCCTTTCTACGGCCTTTCCACGCCCGCACGAATCTCTCGATGTCTTGCTCTTCTTCCGGGTTCCGCTCGTGGTTCATGTTTGAGGAGACGACATCGATTGCAAAGTCTGCAGGATTATACAGTGGCGGGCACACGAAGCCCAGGGTCGCAAGGTACGGCACGAGGCCGTCGCGCGGCCCTGAGTATACAACCCGTCCTTTCTACAAGATAAGTGTCAGCATGGCAGAGGAAGAAGAAAAGGATAGGCGTACCTTTGCAAGTAGCACAATGTGATCTGCCATGCTGAAGATGTCAGCGCGCGGTTGGTGTAATGTCGCGATGACCGTGCGCCTATAACATCCGTCAGTTTATAGTTATTTCACGGCAAAGTATGGCAGTGAATTGACATTGAAATATCTCAAGCATAGCTTGATTCGAGAAGACGAGGAAGTAGAAGCACAGGACAAGAAGGACAGAGAAGGACGTACCCGCTCCGCGCAAGCTCCTTTAACGTCCCCCCACACTCCTCGCCGTGCTAGCGTCGAGCCCGCTTGTCTATCCGTGTACGTTAGCACCTTCCGGCACCACATTCTACAAGCAAACCCATACCGGCTCGTCCAGTATGAGGACGCTCGGGTCCGGAACCTGTCATCTTTTGTTAGTATTTCCCACGCAAAATCATGAAACTAGTAAAGCACGCGCCAACGCACAAGCCACGGCAAGTCTTCTACGCTCCCCGCCCGAGATCCCCGACACGCTCTGCCCGTCACCGACGCTCGTATGCTGACACCTCTCCAAGCCCATAAGCCGCACGAGCTCCTCGGCACGTCGGAATGTGACTGAGGTGGGTAGGGACGCGGGGAGATGCAGACGGGCGGCGAATCGTAGTGTTTCGTACACGGTAAGCGTAGGCAATGGTGTGGCTGTTTCTGTGCAGCGATGTTCGCGATTAGCGGTGTGTACATTAAATGAGGGGCAATAAAGGGGACGCACCCTGTGCGACATACGCCACGCCAGAGCCCCTTCCTTTCTGGCCCTGCCCATCCCGCGCATCTACATCCGTATGCACCGTCCCTGCCCTTGTCCACCGCCCACCCATTCCGCCGCCGACACCGCGCTCAGCAACGGCCCGTAGCAGTGTGGACTTGCCCGCACCACTTGGGCCCAAGATAACCGTGAGCGCGCACGGAAGGAAGCGAATACTGATGTCGCTAAGGATTGTTTTCGGCTGCTTGCGACCGAGGAGTGGGATATGAAGGGGTGTGTACGTTAGCCGAAGGCCCTGCACCTCAACCGCAGCGCCGTGCCCTAGATTGTCGGCCGTTCTGGTCTTCTCCATCGTTTCCTGCTTTGCCGTTTCTTCTTCGGCATTCTCGGTCTCCTGCTCATCCTTCTGCTCAGTTTTTTGACTGCTTGAAGTACGTCTTCCACCTGCTGCCGTGCCAGGGCGCCAAATAGTAAGCACGACCACCGCGCCTGTAACCACGACGAGCACGAATGCCCACAGGCCGACGAAGAGTAGCCAGAGCGGCGCGTCTTCACTGAGACGCATGCCACGCAGGATCGCGCCACCTGTGCACGGATCCGTTTCATCAGTTGCGTTTACCGCCCTCGAAGAGCTTGAGGTAGCGGCGGCTGCGAGGCACACAGAGAAGACGCGTCGCCGGAACTG
Source organism: Terana coerulea (assembly GCA_024811115.1). Classification (NCBI taxonomy): domain Eukaryota; kingdom Fungi; phylum Basidiomycota; class Agaricomycetes; order Polyporales; family Phanerochaetaceae; genus Terana; species Terana coerulea. The sequence goes on from JAKOGH010000547.1 coordinate 17,846, forward strand.
CGAGATCGCGACGATACGCCACGAGTAGAAGTGCGGCGCGGCATAGCGCGTCCAAGCAAGCCATTTCGGGACGTCGACGAGGAAGTAACCGGGCGAGAGGATCCAAACCATAGAGAGGGCATTGCCGAGGGCGGATGCGGTCGCAAAGTCTCTCTGCTCGGGAAGATCATCATTAGCAACGCGGAAGGGGAGTGTGTAGGCCGCTTACCGAGAACGACGCCG
>JAKOGH010000548.1:0-11977 GCA_024811115.1 Terana coerulea
GTAGTTGTATTGTAGGAATGGCCAATGATGCTCTTGCTCTTTGAACGTGTTGTGCGTGATGCTACAAATGTCTCGGCATGACGACCAGTGTTGTCAAGGTCAAATGACCGGTCAGTCAGAAATCAGTGACCCTTTGATTGACCACCTTGACTGACCCGGTCGACCGACCGGTCAAGGTGGTCAGAGACCGCCCCACCTTCTAAACTTGGTAGTCGGATCAGTGAATGTGCGCCCTCTTTCCCACAGAGCCGGCGACGGGGCGTACGGCCCCCTGCTCACCCCATGCCATCAAGGAAATACCCTTTATGGCGAGATTTGTCATCGTCCCACGATTTTGATTGGCTGGTCGGTCAAGAGATTGGCTGACCTTTTTGACTGTCTGACTTTGTGATTGACCGGTCACTGACCTGGTCAGTGACAACACTGGTGACCGACCGGTGGCGAGTGAAAAGCTGCGAGCACGCAAGTCTCCACGCGCTCAGTGAGCAACCAGTGGGCGGCCCGTTTCTGTTGGCCACAAAACTGTGACATAAACGCGGAAAAAGGTATACTTTTACCACAGTTCTGTGGCTCCTAAAACGATGTAAGAACCGTGGTAAAACTGTGAAGACTTGCCTTATTAGCCAAGTGGAGTCGTTTTTTCCACCAATTCAATCAGAATTCCACTGGCACAGAACCGGGATATAATTATACCTTATGTGTTCGTTTATGTCACAGTTTTGCAGCCAACAGAAACGAGCCGCCCACCCAGTGAACGTTCGAGACCGTGTGGTGAAGCTTCGCTGCACAGAACGGCTGAGACTGAATCTTATCTCAAGGCCGGGACCATGCTCAATCATCGACAAAGTCTCGCCCAACAGTGAGACAAGGTTGGCTGTGGAGGTGTGCGAAGCCCTGAGCTAACTGGTGCCGCGACCAACCTGCGCAAAGACGAGCGTTCCGTCCACCGAGACAGCTGGCGGCTATGCCGGCGTCAGAGATTTATAGCAAGCACTGAGTATATGTATGTATCTCTAACAAGTCCAAGAATAGGGCCTCGGATTGACTATTCAATTCGCACGGCGTACTCGGTCATTGTACCTTACACTGCAGATACATTGATCACGATGAACATAATGCCACTAGTTTACGGTGATGAACGGGCACCGTGAAGGTGAACGTCGAGCTGAGGTTTTGGTACGATCCCGAACTACAAATCGGCAACTGGCCGACTAAGAGTCTCAGGGAGGGAATGAGCGATGCGTGCAGCAGAGACCGCCAGCCTAGCACAGCAGCGTGAGAGTCAGGACGTCGAACGAGGACGCACGGGGACGTGGCACACGCGGTGCGCCGGCGGAAGGTATGTTAGTCTCTCGAGGGCGGGCCTAGCTGCTTTCCGTGCACGGTAGCCCACGCCCGCTGAGCAAATACTACCGACAAGGCAGCGGTACGTCCGACTCGGAGGAAGTAATGGCGCACAGCAGCCGCCGAAGAAGCGGCTGAGAGGCGAGTTGCGAGTCCGCGTTGAAGGCAGACCGAGCGTGCTCAACCGATGATGATGGGCAAGAGGTAACCGAACCTAACACAGTAGCGAGCGAGTAAGCGCAGGGAGGGCAAGCAGAACAGAACAGAACAGAACGTACAAAGCGTTATCACCAGGGGAGCTGTAGGTGCAACGCCGCCATGGCGGTGAGTACGGAGGCCACCCACGCTGCAACGTCGAGAGGCATCTGGTCGGTACGACCGTGATTAACGAGGCACAGCAGAGGCGCGTCATTCTCTGACGCGACGCCCGCATCGGGGTATCGCGTCATCGAAAGACAGACAGCTCTGGTCGAGTTCAGGCTCGCCGCTAGTCGAGAGACGTAGAAAAAATGGCGAGACGCAGGCAGACAGCGGAGGCGTGGGGGACGGCCGCCGGACGCATCCCTGTGGGCATGCCCGGGGTCTGAAGACTGGAAAAGTGAAGAGGGCTGTGAATGCTGCAGAACAAACCTGTGAGTACGACATGCTTATATCCTGTCGTGTTTTCTATGACGTACAGACAATGAATGTGCTGAGGCCCGGGGCTCAGCGGGCAGCATTGGACCCGCGACAGTCAGCGGAGGTGACGCTGCGGGCTCGCACGTACACCATCAGCGGGCAGGTTTGGAGGCGGCGTACTACATATCGATTTGCCTCAAGTGGAGTCTCGCATCGCAAGCGGTGTTGCAGCTACGCTATCCGACGCATTGCACGCTGTGGCGTATGATCGCCGCTTCAGCATACAGTGCTTGTTATTGATGCAATGCGGAGAGAGTTGGTGGTCCGCTCGCGGCACTTGCGGCCGCCGTCGTTTATCGGGACGCTCCCAGTGGGCCCTACTGGTCCCAGTCATCGGAATGCCGTTCTGAGCATGATCATAGATGACGCACCTTGCGGTGGACGGTGTTGGGCCGTGTGCGTACATCGTGTTGCTATCCAACTCTATCATCTTCTCCCGGTGCTTGCCTGGCCTACGGATAGAACATGCCTCACGGTTCGCGCGGGAGAAGCCGGCGAGGAAGGGTTTGCAGCATCGGCCTGTGAAGGTACATGAGTCCACGGACACGGTGTACGGCAGAGTGTGCCTGGCATTATCTGCGAGAAGCCAGCCTAATACCCCCGCCAGCGTCGCAAGCTTCCGCCGATAGAACTTGAAAGCGTGAGTGCCCCTCCTCGGTTGTTCGAGAACGCGTTTGGAGGCAGCAAGAAGGGCGAGCCAAAACCACGTGTGAGAACACTGTGCGGAAGCGAAGAGTGTAAAAGAGGCGTACGCACCAACAAGGCGGAAAGCAGGAGGCAGAACGGATCTGGCACGCAGCACGGCGCACGTTGTTTTGGTTGCTCAACTCGTCACGTCGAACACGGTGATGGCCTCAGACGCTTTCGTATGTACACGAGTGGGATCGTCGAGGAACGGAGCTCAAAGGTCTAGATCGCCTCTCGCTATCCTCGACCACATCACGTCCAGAGACAAACTGTCGTTGGCTGACACGGTCGCACGTTGCAAATGCCCAGCACTGCAACAGCTGTAACGTTCGTCGCTCGAGACTCGCGATGGTGGCGCCGAGAGGTAAACACCAACGTCTGCTTCGACGCGTGCTCATGCTCTTGTTAAGAGCTGGCCTCGCTTCGGTCCGCCTTCAGCGCAGCGATGCTTGTGGTGCATGGCCTGGGTGCCCATGTAGGAATGCGTGTAGCCGTCTCTTGGTTTTGCTTTCTCTAAGCGCATTCTGCTCACTCGGGCAGCCCATCGAACGACTCCAAGTCAGGCACTTGTGTCTGCATTGAGGATATGACCCACAGGGCTCAACATCAATGAACAGTCGCACGGAAAGAGGAAAGAATATTGCACGGTTTGCAAAGTTTCGGATCGCGAGGGAGTGTCTAAAGTGCGGATCGATGAGCGTCTAGCAGTGTGCTTGATAGATCGCACACGCACGAAGGGTTCGTCTTCTAATTTAGTTGTTGTGCCTTGCGCAAGGTCTTGTCTTTGGTACGCCTCCTGCGCACATGAGGTCGTTCAACGCCGACATCCGAGGCCTCAGGCCTCAAGTCTTGAGTGACACTGTATTTGTCGAGCGCACTCGATACAATGAAGTCGTCTCCGATTGGCTCTATGCGCAATTTTCGTCAGCACCGCTGCGTGGGTGGGCAGGTTTAAAGAGAAAATCCCCTTTGTACATTGTCGCCTAGGCAGTGTGAGTTACAAATGTAGGGGCTCACCGGTTCACGAGCGGACTATGTGGTACCTTTCAGCGAGTCTGAGTTCGACCTGCAGCACCCCACCCGCAGTACGGAGCATCGGTTGGACAGGAGGTTGAAGACGTCGAAATGCTGGCGGACTGAAGCCGTAGGATTGTCTAGCATCCGGTAAGCGGGACTCGAAGAGCCATAGCCTTCACAGCGACTTGATGGGCTCGCCGAGACGGAATTATCGGACGCGTATGCCGACGAGTCGAAGCTGCTCGCTGTGCCTCCATAACGACGCTCCACATACGTACTCGATCCAGATGCGCCACAAAGCCCTGTCCCCACGCGAGTCAGCTCCACTTGCAGACCCCTGAACAGCTTCAACCTTTCTACTCCGATTTTCTAGACATTCCGTCACGAAGATCCGGCGAGGGTAGAACGTTTTGCGTGGGCAGCTTAGCAAGGCGTTGTGTAGTGTTGCCGCGAGGTGAGGCGAAGGCACCGTGAGGCAGCGGAGCTTGAAACCTTAGGTGCCTTGAGGCCCATAAGGTGGGGCCGTAAGGCCTGCCTTAACCTTACCTTGAGAGGATGCCGGTGATCCGGCCTTCCTTTCCAGAGAGCTAGCCATTAGACGCCGTCCGAACATATACCACTGATGCGCATGACAGAATGCGAATAAGTACACCGGGTAGAATTCCGTTTGCATAGACCAAAATATTGTAAGGAGAAAGACAAACGGCAGAAGACATTAGAGATTTTTCAGCTGCACGAAAGTGCTGGCATCTGTGTATATATCTGCAGCGAGAAGATGAGCTCGAAGCGAGCAGCACTTTCGTGGCGAGCAGGCAGTGTAGTGACATTATGCATTCGTATAAAGGGCCCAATATATTTACTATGACAAACCATCGGCCATAGAGGAAGCGGCAACCTCTCACGAGAGGTTCGGGAGTCTTGCACTCAGGCTGAGCGGCTATTGTGCTACTCACCAGTGGGTAAGGCTAACGTGGAAGACTGTTTTCTACATTTGTATGCATTCCTTTCGAGTTCATGGTATTCTTAGGAGTCCCAATAGACTGTGAGTGTACAAGAAACAAGAAACTACGGTACTTGCAGGCGGGAGAGCCTTTAGGCCTTGAGGCCCCTTAAGGCATGGCCTTATGTGCCGTGAGGCGCCACTGCCTGCTGACAAATCAGCTTAAGGCAGCCTTACCTTGCCTTAAGGTTAAGGCGGCCTTACCTCGCGGCAACACTAGCGTTGTGGGGCGAGACGAAGCTGCATCCTTTTCCCGGCGATGACGTTGCGCTAAGCTGCACGCTAGCGCCCCGGAGATCGCGGACCGCACAGCCGATCACATCTGCGCCACCATGCCGATACTCAATTTGGAATTGCAGAAACACCGTAGCGCTTATTGGCTAAGCACCTCGTTCGCTTATTTTTTCTTTCTTTTTCTCGTACGCCGTGCCCGTGCGCGTCGCCATCGGTCCAGCAGCTGAGAGTCACCAGACGCACGATTTTGAAGATCAACGCCACGCAATGAACGGCAGGTCACTTGACGGTGCTTCTTGATGAGCGGGGGCGTCTCTCTGCGCTGCATTTGATGCGCTGGCGGCTGTCGATAAGCCGCACTCGTCTCCTTTCCCGAGACCCGGTCAGCCGTCCGAGCGCCGCCAGCCATCGCCGACTCGGCATATGTTTCTGACGACAGGGCGTCGAATGCCAGGGACACACTGCCGTTGGAGTCGTCTATCACGCTTCGCGGCACGGCTGTGTGACAAGGTTGCGGGGTGCTGGCGGGCACCGCGGACGCGCACAACCGCAGCGGCGGGCAGGCGCGTTTCGACACCAGCTAACTCCGAGCAGGTTTGGACGGGCCTCCGCGTCCTCGGATTCCCAGAATGATGCAGCCGGGCGAGGCTAGGGCTCACTAGGGGAACAAAGCACATGGTGCTTCTGTTCAGGTGGGAGCGAAAATGTGCAGGAATTCATTCAAAGCCGGCCGGGTGGCTGACTGGCACGAAAAAGCTTTCGTGGCGTGCCGCTGCCTAAGCGAGCGGGAGACAAGACCCGGCGGGGCGTGACGCCGTCGGGTACAGGCGCCGCCCGGCGGCCCATCCGCCATTCCCGGTCGCTCCAACGTTTCGGCCTCTTGACTGTTCGCGTAAAGCTGGGAGGAGTGCGTTTGTTGTGTTGATTGCCAGACGCGCGACTGCGCGAGATTGCTTGGGAAATCGTGCGCTGCGGCGACGGTGAATGAAGGAGATGTCGAGTTGCAGCCAACTGAGAGTGCGGGGCGCGCTTCGGTGTGGGGGACGATTACTGCATGCGGGGTAAGCGATCAGAGTGATGGCATCCCTGGAAATTTGAGTGCGCTACCCCACCTTCCTGTCTTGGAAAACACAGCGAGCGATGTGGAGAACAAGATTCGGAGGTTCTGATGAGCCTGCACAGCGTAATCCGACTCACACCACTCTATAAAGAACGCCATGCGCCCCCCGACACGATCTCTGTACCCCCGCTTGTCTCTGCCACCACTTCATCCTGGTCGGCGATTCAACACTACGCACCACGGGACTTTTACGACCTCAACGACACCTTCCTCCCCTGCACACCTCTCCACGACCATGTCTAACGAAAAACTCCCCGTCAAAGAGAAGGAGAACGCGTCCGAGTCCTCTGGCAGCATCCGCCACATCGACACCGTCGGCCGCAACGTGAACGCGAAGCTCGCGAACCCGCTCGAGGGCATCCCACATGACCAGCTCATGGCAAACGCCGCCAAGTTCGCGCGCAACCACGGGCTCGGGCACCTCGAGAACGAGTTCGCGAAGGGCGCGCTCGTCGCGCAGGACCCGGCCGCGTTCGAGAGCCTCGAGCAGCTCAGCGAGGAGGAGAAGAACATCTTCCGGCGCGAGACGACGCACCGGTGGAACCAGCCCTGGCAGCTCTACTACCTGGTCATCCTGTGTTCCATGGCCGCCCTCGTTCAAGGAGTGCGTTCACCTGCCCTGCTATCAAAGCCTCTCCGATATTGATTGATCATCTAGATGGACGAGTCCGTCATCAACGGCGCCAACCTCTTCTTTGCACCCCAGTTCGGCATTGATCCCAACTCGGGCGACTCGAATGCTGGCCGCAATCAGTGGCTGCTTGGTCTCGTGAACTCTGCACCCTACGTACGCTTTCTCACCCACCCAAAGATATGAAACAGAACGTTCTAACGACCTTTTCTGCCAGCTTTGCTGCGGTGTCTTGTCCTGCTGGCTCACACACCCGCTGAACAACTGGCTCGGCCGCCGTGGCACCATCTTTGTGACTGCCTTTGTCTCGTTCGCGAGCTGCATCTGGCAGGGTGTCACCAACTCATGGCAGCACCTCTTCGTTGCCCGGCTCGTCCTTGGATTCGGCATTGGCCCCAAGTCAACGACTGTCCCCGTGTACGCCGCGGAATGCGCTCCTGCGGTCATCCGTGGCGCCCTGGTCATGATGTGGTACGTGTCTATTGTATTCACCTCTTATCCGGCATCCGGCTCACCTGGCGTCACAGGCAAATGTGGACCGCGTTCGGAATCATGCTCGGAAATGTTATGGACTTGGCGTTCTACCATGTGCCCGATCCGAAGCATATCCACGGTCTCAACTGGCGTCTCATGCTTGGCAGCGTGAGTACAACTCTTACTGAGCTGACGCGCGTGCTGACAGCTTCTGCCACAGGCCGGTATCCCCGCGATCGTTATCATGAGCCAGGTGTTCCTGTGCCCCGAGTCGCCGCGTTGGCTGATCTCCAAGGGCCGCTATGACCAGGCGTACAAGTCGCTGCTCATCCTCCGCAACACGCCGATGCAGGCCGCGCGCGACCTGTACTACATCCACGTCCTGCTCGAAGCCGAGGAAGAGCTCGGCGCGAACAAGAACGGCTTCCTCGAGCTCTTCCGCGTGCCCCGCAACCGCCGCGCCGCGCTCGCGTCCGTCATCGTCATGTTCATGCAGCAGTTCTGCGGCGTGAACGTGATCGCGTACTACTCGTCCAACATCTTCGCGCAGTCCGGGTTCAACAACATCCAGGCGCTGCTCGCGTCGTTCGGGTTCGGGCTCATCAACTGGCTGTTCGCGTTCCCCGCCGTGTACACCATCGACACCTTCGGCCGTCGCAACCTGCTGCTCACGACGTTCCCGCTCATGGCCGCCTTCCTGCTCCTCACCGGCTTCGCGTTCTGGATCGAGCAGGCGCAGGCGCGCCTCGCCGTCGTCGCGCTCGGCATCTACCTCTTCGGCATGGCGTACTCGCCTGGCGAGGGCCCCGTCCCGTTCACGTACTCGGCCGAGGCATACCCGCTCGCAGTGCGCGACATCGGTATGTCGCTCTCAACATCAGTGCTTTGGTTCTTGTGAGTACACTCGTCACGTTATTGTGAGCGTTGGACTGACGTGTCCTCTAGCAACTTCGTCGTCGCGATCACCTTCCCGCGACTGCTCGGTGCGTTCAGCCCGCAAGGCGCGTTCGGCTGGTACGCCGGCTGGAACGTCATCGGCTTCGTCCTCATCCTGCTCTTCGTGCCCGAGACGAAGGCGCTCTCGCTCGAGGAGCTCGACCAAGGTACGCCCTGTCCTCCCTTTCTCTATACACAGTGCACTGACGTGCGCTGCGTAGTGTTCTCGGTGCCAACACATGTGCACGCGGCGTACCAGCTCAAGGCGCTGCCGCACAACATCAAGAAGTACATCTTCCGCATGAAGGTCGCCCCCTCCCGCCGCTGTACGAGCACGAGACCGTGGCCAGCGAGAAGAAGCACTACGCGGCCGGCGGCGGCGGGCATGCGTGAGCGCCCTGCCATATGGCGCGCTTGCCCCTAAATGGATGCCCCCGCCCCGTTCTGCGCGCACGCTCGTGCAGATCCGACTGCGTACGGACGGGTGGCTGGGGTGCGTTGGAATTTACGCTCTACGTAGCGTGCTGTTGTAATGCGTGCACTTCGCCACGATCCATTGTTTATTCTACACTTGCTGTCTGTTGCTGTGTAATTATAGTGTAATATTAATATTCATCTTGGAATCCGCTCATCCTACTGTCGTCGCATTTGTTGTCTCAATGTGCGCTGTGTGCTTGAGTGTGTGCTCGCGATACTGTGTGATCTGTACATGGGAGTAAGGTTGTATCTCTCAGACAATATGTGGGTGAATATGAAGGGAGTTTATTTTGTGCAACGCGAACCAATACACGCATTACGCAAGCGGTTTGTAGTTTCATGCCACATGCCGTTAGAAGTGGTTGGTGCGCGACCCGTAGAAGGGCATAAACGGCGGCTCGGGCCCGTCTTCGAGCCAGCTCGCTCGACCACGCCGCCCCACGCCTCCAGCTCCTGACTCCGGTGGCGCCCCGCCGTGCACGCGAGCGGTGTGGCCCCGCGGTAGACGTGCCACGAGTGCGCGACATACCACACGAGCTGTGCACCGGCGAGGGCACGTACGCGAACCATGCGGTGCCGTCGCCGCTGTCGTTGTTGCCGCTGCCGCCCGACGACAGCCATGCGGGCGCCCAGCCTTCGGGCAGGTCCGTCGGGATCGCCACCTCCCACTGTGCTCGGTGCTCCTGCTCGGATGGCATGCGGGGGCCGCTGTATGGGAACGGTCGGGCGCAGGTGGAGAGGATAGGACTCTAGCATGGTAGGAAAGAATACTGTAAGGTAGCGCTAAACGCATAGCCGCAAAGCACTCCCAGCAGGTACGAGTTCGTGCTCGTCTGGTATTTGTGGGAAGCTCAGCGGGAGGAAGCAGCTCTGCAGCTGCTGCACGTCCGCGCCACTGATGTTACATATGGCCAGCTCGCCGTATGGGTTTCCGAAGACGGCAATGCCCAACCCTTCGTCGTAGTCGTACACGCCCATCGCGTAGAGGCCCAAGAGCTCCACATGACCCCGAACGTGAGCTTGCGCTCGTTAAAGACCTCCTCGCGGTCATCGTCGCGAGTATCGTCGGTGTTGGGCTCGTCGTCGGCTTCTCCTTCGTGAATCGTTGCAGTTGGTCGAGAGCGGGCCCCGGGCAGGCGCTGGGTCATGGTGACGAAGGAGAAGGTGCCAGTCGGCTCAGTGAGTGCCTGTAGCCAGGACACGACCGTGCCGTCCGCGGACAGTGTGGGCTTATACGGGTCCTCAGTGCGGATCCAGTCCGGGTCGCCGTTTAGTAGACGTTCGTGGAGCTTTACACTTATGAGTGGTTCGTACGGAAGGACCCTGACAGGCTCCACGGTGAAGTTTGGGTGCAAAGCAGGGTCTTTTTGGAGGTCGGCGAGGGCAAACTCGTGGACCTTAACGCCATCCTCGCCCGACGTGCACAAAACGACCGGTGTGTCTCCGTTCGGTCCGTCCACGCAGGCGGCGGTCGACGGTGACCGGATGGCGAAGTCTGCAAACACGGCGGGTGACTCGAAGCGGTATCTCCAGGCAGCAGTCACCTCCGCCCCGTCGTCCACAACCACCATCTTCATGACGTTGAGGGAGTCGTAAGTGACCACGCATATGAGATCTTCGTGGGAGAGCATGGCAGCGCATCCCTGCGTATGGATTGTGAGAAGAGTATTCATCGGAGGCGGTGCGCTTTACCTGTTGTACACTTGTAGATTCTTCAGCGAGAACAGCGGTGAATCCGGTAACGGACGCCGCAAAGCCTGGCATCGTACGATTATCGCGCTCCGCATAACCAGCGACATGCTCCCAGAAGCCACGAAGCTGGCCGATACCGGGAACACGTATAAGGCGAAAAAATGCATGTTTGTCTCCTCCTTGCGCAAAATTATAGTCGAGAACAGGCTGTCTGAAACAGCAATATCAGTATGCAGATAGTGGGTATAGACTAGCATCACTTGCACTTTTGTACGAACCTCCAACGCAACGACCAATGCCCCTTCCTGAACCTGAGTATACCCGTTGCTGACCGGCCCTTCCAGGAAAACCTCCGCAGAGGGTATCGGTGGTAGTATTCCACAAGCCATCAACACGACATCGGCCAGCCGCCAAAGACTCAGCAAACTGGTAGTGCTGTCGGAAGACGCGACAAGCAGCCATTGTCCCTGCACAATCTTGACCCAGGTCACCGAGCGCGTTTGGTCGAACGGTATGAAGGACGGCGGGGTCTCGGCCTTTCCTGTCAGAGAGTGGCGTAGTCGGAAGCAATGGACGACTATAGCCTCGCACTGTTCTCCAGTTAGGTCGTCGAAGTAACGGATGTACGTTGGAATGAGTAGCTTGCGGGCGATGACATCGTATGAGATTTGGCCTGTCGGTGTGCTTAGCCAGAGGGTGGTCCCATATCCGCCTGCCATACATATTGCCGTGAGGCCGCTTTGCCCCTGTGTTTATCTTGCTCACCGAGATCCTTAGGCACCTTTCCATGAGCAGCCGCGGCGGCACAGTACAGTCCGCGAACAGGTCGTCGAATAGCGATGAAGGTAAGTAGTGGTAGTACGAAAGCAAGTCCTGGCGCTCAGCGCTCGCCCCTGACCAAGACTTTGGTCGTTACCACCACATTCATCCCACTCTACTTCGTCGTCTCTCGTCGGACCATGCCTATACCTCGCTTCGAAGCTCTGGGTTGACGATGGGATACAGAAGCGAACTATCCTCGACAGGCATGTGCCAGCCTAGACCGGACCTGCCCACCTCTCGGCCCAGACTGTTCCTATTCGCGAACGGCATCTTAACACGCTTGCTCATGGACACGAAGTTGCATATCGGAGACGTATAACAGCTTTCATAAAGCGCTGTAGTTGAAGGGGTTACCGTTGGTCCATGTTTCGGTACGCATATTCCTTTGGCACAGATCGCTTCAGATGCTGAAAGGACTGTGGATTATCAGACTCGCCGTGTTCAGACCAAAGATCAAAGCCTCAGTCGCTGTCGTCCGAGAGAAGTACATGGATTTTCAGTAAAGTAAATCATGGACGTGCCTGTACACCGCTCTGCAGATGACCATGTCGCTGTTTCCCTGTTAATTGTTGTCCGCTATCCAACATATGCAAGTCCAGTGATCTCAGCGTGTTCTTCCCGTGCGACCAAAGATCTCTGCCCATTTTCGTCTTTGCGGCAAATCCGCACATTTGCGGAATTCAAGCTGTCTTCGGAGTTCGGGCAATGGATGGCTTGTGGGCGATATTATCTCTTCAAGCGGAAAGACCGTGTGCTTCTTTTTCGTGCTATTCTATCATACCCTGGCTCACTCTATCTCAGATCTCTCCGCTCAATATGTGATAAATTCATTATCTTCCCAGTTGCAAATGCCACTACCAACACT
>JAKOGH010000549.1:0-15704 GCA_024811115.1 Terana coerulea
TCGGCGGGATGCTGTCCGAGGGCGTCGACACCGAGTGCCTGCGCATCGCCAACCGGTGGCTCGGGAACCCAGGGTGGAACATCGGTGGCATGTCTCTCACCCGCCGCACCTCCGCTTCCTCCCTCTCCCGTTCGAGCTCAGCCATGCGCTCCCGTTCGCGCTCTGCCTCCTGCTCGAGCTCGAGTTCGAGCATGCGCTGGCGCTCCATGTCTCGATGCATCTCTTCAAGCTCGCGTGCGCGACGGCGCTCATCTGCCGCCGCCGCCTCGCGTGCCCGCTCCTCTTCGCGCTCGAGCTCCCGGAGCCTCTGCCGTTCCCGTTCCCACTCGCGCATGCGGTCACGCACCGAGTCCTGCTTCTGCTCGCCGCTCGTGTTCCCAGCATGGCTCACGTTCTCCTTATCGTCGTAGTTGACACTGACGCGCGCGCGATCGCCGAAGACGCGGCTACGCCTGTTCCTCTCCTTCTCCGTTCCTTGGTCTGCGACGTCGGCATGCAGGAAGCTCTTCTGCGGCCGGATTGCGGGCGAGCTCGGCGGGCTGGGCTTGCGCGGACCGAGCGGGCGGCGCGTCGTGCCCTGCCTCGCGTTCGCGTTCTCCTTGAGGCTCGTCGACGCGCGCCTGTGCAGCGCGCCGCCTTGGTTCTCCTTGTCCTTCACCGAGTTCTTGCGCGACACCGCGCCACTGAGGGTTTGCGGCGGAATGTGCTTTGTCGGGCTCGTCAGCGCGCGCAGCGATGAGAGCGGCGCTGCCCCTTCGCGCTGTCTGATACAGTGGTAGAGGTCGTGTGCGATTGCTGCGACTGCGAGCGGGTGTGCCCACGCGCACCGAGCCTGCCGAGCCCGAGGACCGCAGACGAACGCGTCCTGTCTTTGTCTTTCGCCGGGCTCGTAATCGAGGCTTGCATGTTCTCCTTATCTGCAGAGCTCTTGATGGGGATGCGCGACGTGCGCTCCTTCGGCTTGTCCTTCTCTTTCTCCTTGGACGAGGGCTTGCTCTGGGTGTGCATCTGGGATGTGGCGTGCTCTTTGGATGAGTGTGTTGACCAGGTCGGCGCCTCCGTAGCCTTGCCGCGGGCCTGCCTGTGCGGAATGCCGTCGAAGATCTTACGTGGGTCGAGCAGGACAGACTCTGCATGCGAAAAGCTGGCGGACTTTCCTGTAATATTTGAGCCATGAGCACAACAATACAGAAGCATATATAAATTGAAGGTGCGTACGGTGTGTGTGCCCGCTGGTCTTGGCTATCGGATCTGGTGACTGGACGTGTGTCCAGTACCGATCCATCATGGCGGCCACGGCGGTGCAGCGCAAGTCCGCGTTCGGCATGATCATTCGGTGCAGGAGCTTTTCCATACCACTTGACATAGACCACTTTCCCACCCATTTGCCACGGGACTAGTTGTGTCATGAGTTTAATGTATGCGTCGTAAAAATGAAACAGAGTGCATACAGTCAGTGTCCAGTACCGCGTTAGCTGTTCCTTGGTGTTAAACTCCTCGCCTTCAAGCTGCTCAAAGGGTGTGCGGCCAATGAGGATCTCGAAGAACGTTACACCAAGCGACCAGACGTCCGACTTCCGTGTGTCGTGCAGGTGGCCCTCCGCACGTTCGGGCGAGAGATATTCAGGCGTGCCGTAGCTCAAGTTGCTGTGGAATGATTCCGGGGCGTCGGGGTTACATTGTTGTGCGAAGCCAAAGTCGACAAGGACTGGTACATTGGAGGTGGACAGGAGGATATTCGCGGGTCTTTGTGAAATGGCATATGAGTGAGGAGTGCACATGATCATGAGATAAACACGCACTTGATGTCATTGTGTACAATGCCATGCCTGTGCAGGTATTCTACGCCAGATAGAAGTGAGCTGAACCATTCCTTGGCAAATTGTTCAGGAACTTCGACAGATACAAGGCGTGGGTGGTAAGCCCTAGAATGTCGTCAGCGTGCAATATTCCTACCAGGGCAAACCGCATTCACTCACATGGTAATCAGCGCGTAGGAATCGGCGATGACGAAGGAGTAAAAGTCGATGATGGATGGATGTGGTTCTTCTGCCAGTGATGTTACAATCTTCCACTCGTTCCATCTACGCAAAGTTAACAATGCTGCACGAGCACACAGACGTGAACACTCACAGTGACCGAACACGAGCCTTGGTAGTGGCGGTCTTTGACCTGTGTACGAGCTTGGTTGCAATCTTGACGTCGCTGAGGAGTCCAGCGCGGCCGCTACTTGGGGTTTCAATGTACGGTTGACACAGCCAAACACTCCCCCAGTTGCCGAAGCCGATCTAATGAGCCAAAGCGTTAATGAGTCCCTAGGCTTTCACATTCAGCGATGCCTCGCACCTCTTCCTTAAAGGACAGCCGGCTGCACAAATCTTCATCATACATAACACGCAGGCCTTTCGCTCCGGACGGTGGAGGTGGAGGAGGCGGGAGGCTGCTCAGGTCGGGGCGCGGGGCATGGGTGGACATCGAAGCGAGATGGGTGTCCGTTAAGATATACACGAGTTGACGAGGGTTCAGACGGCAAGCAACAGAGGGCGAACAGCGAGCACAATGTCAAGGACAGCGAGAAGGAGCGTTAGGGCGACGTAAGGGGCATGAAGCGGCAGGGAGACCTGTTGGTTCAAGTCGTGAGCAGTGCAGCCGCCCATCCTTGGTTCGACTTGGGCTTTGGCCGAGCCAAACAACGCGTGCGGGTGCGCGCTTCGGACACGCGTACCTCGCAGAGGCATCACGTCACGGGAGACACAGGGCGGCTGTTGGCTGATCGGACGGGCGTGGGCGGTGGCTGGGATGGCTTGGGTCTGTGAATCTAAATGTGATCGTCTGTCTACGCCCAACTGCACCTCAGGCACCTCAATCCCCTCAATCTAACCAGGTGCTACGAACTGTGTCCACGCCCAATTGCACCTCAGGCCTCAGGCACCTCAAGCACCTCAGGCCTCAGGCCTCAATCCCCTCAATCGGACCCAGTGCTACCAACTGTGTCCACGCCCAAGTGAGCGGCTCGCACCACCCATGGCGACCCGCCGATCGCGCCCCGTCCGCTCCTCCCTGCCATTCCGCCTGCCACTCGACGCCCGCGCTCTGCGGCCATTCGCCTGCGGATCGCACTCTCGTCGCGCTCTCCGCCCGTTCCTTCACTCGCGTCCATGCACATGTGCCCTGCAACGCCGCACGCCGCGAACACGAAGCCGTCTCGCTCGGGCGCCCCTTGTCCGCCTGCACAGCCGTTGTGCCCAGTCGCTCTGTGTCGCTCTCGGTCAGTGCCTGTCCGCTGGGAGTGGCCTGCGGGATTAGCGTTTGCACGGTGCTGGAGCGGTGTGGACGGCGCCGGCGTGCGCTGGGTGCGTATCTCCTTGCCTTCTTCTTGCTTGTCTCACCCAGCTCCAGTCGCTCAGCTCACCCGCCGGACGCCGATCCGTCGTCTCGCGCCTTTCGCGAGACCTGGGCACGCAACTCAAGGTGCGTACTGGCCGTTTGCCAAATGTGAAGCCGGCTGACCCAGATCGCCCTCCCTTGCTCGCCTTGCCATCTCCCGTGATGCAGACACACACTCCCGACCGCAGAACATCACCAGGCTTGAGGCCCGGTCGCGGGAAGCCGATATATACCTACATTGCCATACGGGCGCTTAATGCGTGAAGACGAGTTATCAGAGCATACGGCGTACCTTGCACTAACCGTGCTCGACACGAGACAAGACAGTACGGATGCCATGTGGGACGTGTGAGCCGACGAGACGGCGGGCGCATCCGCCGTGCTCGACGGGCACAGCCGTGTTGACGGCGAGCTGGGACCACGCCGCGTTGCGTCCCGTACGCCGCTCTCCACCCCGTCGACAGCGGCCGCTTGCGCTTACACCCGCGTAGGTGCGCTTGAGCCGCCTGCGCCCACCGCCCGCCATCCCTCGCTCGCCGGAACGCGAGACATACCCTCGGCGCAAACCGCCCGCGTCCTCCACGTACGACGACGGCCTCGCCGCACCGGACGGTTCGGCGCGGCGCAGGACACCGCCCTCGTATCCCATTGGACACCTGGCTGGATCCCGCTCGGCGGAACGCGATATATACCTATATTGCCAAACGGGCGCTTAGTGAGCGACGACAGGTCCTCAAAGCGCACTGCGTACCTCCAACGCCAGCTGCTGAAAACAACATACGACGATGTGGACGCCACGGAGGACGTCCGAAGCGACGGGATGAAGCACGTCTCGGCCGTGCCAGCGACAGAATGCGCCCGCGACGGAGCGCACTGCTGCGTCCGGTACGCCGCGTTTCAGCCCTTCGCCGACGACAGCTTGGGCTTGCATTGGTGCAGGCGCATTCGCGCCGTGCGCTTTCGACCTGCGCACACCGCCCGCCACCCTCGCTCGCCGGCACACGCGGCATACCCTCTGTGCAAACGACCCGCGTCCTCCACCCCCGACGACGGCCTCGCCGCGCAGGACGTCCCCACACGACGCCGCACACCGCCCTTGTGCCCCACAGCGCATCCAACTGGGTGCCGCTCGGCGGATCGCGATCTATACCTATATTGCCGAACGGCGCTCAGGACGTGAGCGGGACATGTCAAGGCATGGGACGTACCACACGGCCAGCTGCGCAGAGCGCAGCGCGCACACGGGACGACGGGCGATATGCCGGCGCAGTGAACGCGGGCGGCTTGCGCCTGGCCCGCGACGCACGCGGCGTGGCTGCGCTTGGGACACCAGACGGCGACGCGGACGGCGTGCAGCGCCGCCCTCGCTGCGTCTGTCTCGCATGGCGTGCGCCGGCTCCTCGGACGCCCCGGACGCCCCGGACGCCCACAGATCCCTCCACACCATCGCGTGCGCGCCCCCGCTCGCCGGACGCGACTCCCTGGCGTCGCCACCCCGTGTTTTCGCGCTTCCCACCGCCTTGGCGCGACGTGGGCCATCCGTCTCATGCCCTGCGGTGCCATGCCACGAAGGGTTGGTCGCCGGACGGCGATCTATAGCTACATTGCGGTGCGGCGCTTAGCCCCCGGCGGACAGAGATCGAAGACACAGCACGTACCTGAAGACCCATGCCCTCCCAATCACGGATGGGCGTGCAGATGGCGTAGGAGCGATGAGGAAGAGGCCGAGCGAGAGGCTGAGCTGCCAGGTGGCGAGAGGCGCGAATGCATCTGGATGTCAACGCAAGGGATGCGCACACAGACCGCCCTGCTCCAGGTACGTTCGCCTGCGTCTGCGCCCCTTCGCAGCGCCATAACAACCGCACGGTACACAGTCCCATGCCCTCAGGTTGCCGGACGTCGATACGTGGTGTCGGCGCACCGTCTCGACGTCTCCCATCCCCGTCTGCCGCTCCGTTCCGCTGGATGGCCCGCACCATCTGCCTACATCCTTCCCACGCTATCGCACCCCGCGAGACGTAATATACGGCGACTTTACGATGCGTGCGCCCTGCGGTCAGGCAGCAACGTCATAGGCCGGCAGGTCGACCCGTTCAGGAGCGGGCGAGAGGACGTGGGTGATGCGGGCAAGTCGAGACGAGGGCCTGTACGCGCACGCGTTGGCAGCCCGCGCGCGAGGCGGGCCCGTTCGCATCCCGAGGCAGGCCGCCGCGCCGAAGACAACACGCCCCAGCACCGCCGGCCTCCGCCTAGCGCTCTCTGTGGGACATGCCCCCACCGCTCTGGGCTCCATTCGCACCGGGGAGGGTGGCGGCGTGCGCCCTCTCACGCACCCAGGTCGCCGGACGTCGATCCATGGCGTCGGCGCGACCCGTCGGCAGCTGCTGCGCACAGACACCGTCCCGTCCCGCCCTGCCTGACCCCTGGCGTCGCGTGCCTGCGACCCGCATCGTGCCGTCCGACTGCGTCCGACGGAGGCCCGCTCGCCGGGCTGAGCCACGGTGAACGCGCCACGCGGCGCGGCGCCGTCGGGCACTCCAGTCGACTATGAGCGACGGCGTCGGAGGCGGCGCGTCTGTCTGAGCAGCGCGAGTGGGCGCATTCGGCGTGGAAGCGGTGGACAATGTCGATGGGGTGACGGGTGCGCGAGACGACACGACAGGCTACGGCCGCTCGTCGTGCCTAGAGAAGGTGCGCGTGGATCGTGCGCATCGTGTGGTCGCCGTCTGGTAAAGGAGCGATGGAGGAGCGGAGGGACGGGAAGGATTGGCGACTTCGCGGTCGTTGGGAGCGGATGGATTGCATTGTCGTTTGGGCGGCGTAGCATGAATCCGCGAGTGGCGTGCGTGCGTTCTCGTGCGGCGTGGGCCTCATGTGCTGATGGATTGACCAGGCGCTGCTCACCGACGGACGCACTGTCATGCCGCGGCGAGGCCGTTTTGTTGGACGACGTCCCTCGGAGTGCGACGAGGAGGCGCTTATGGATGAAGGCGGTCGTGCGTGTACACAGGAATGGTGAGTGTCTTTCGGGTCGTCGTGTGTCGGCGGTGCGTGGCTGACGTCTGGTGTTCGTGCAGATGTCGTTGTAGGCTCTTCGCTGCGATTCCTGCACGCGAGGGCCAGCATAGATGCGTAGGACGACGGCGACGACGGCGACAGTCGAGCGGGGATCATGACGGCGCAGCCCGTCCTTGAGTTCATCCACCCACGGGGACACGTGCACACGGACGACAAGTCTCTGCAAGAGACCCGGTCGCCGACAGCTCCGCCCGGAGAATGACGTGGCGCGACGGCGCAGAGTGCGTGCGCCCGTCCGTTTCCATGCACGTCCGCTTACGCGAGATTCAGGTTCGACCCCACGGACGGTCTCCTTGCGCGGCGCGCGGGACGCTCAAGAATGTTAACGGGGACCCTGGCTGTTACGCGACACACTCTGATACCGCCGCCGTCGCCGTCGCACTTTTCCCTTCGCCCTGTCCATTTACGTGAGCCGAGCCGTGGCGGCGACAACACCCCGAACCTTGGCTAGCGCGGTAGCATGTCGTGCAGTTATGCCGCCGACACTGGCCCTGCCATTGCGTATTGTCGCGTGTGAAATATACAGATATGCTTGCTCGATTCAAGGATATGTTCCGGGGGAAATAAATGCCCGCCGTGACTGGGATGCTCTGCGCAGCCGCGACAGTTGTACGAGGATGCACTCGATGACCCCAGCCAGATGTAATGACCGTCAAAGGATGTGCTTGACAACTGTACACTGAAACTGGCATACCAGGATGCGCCCGATGAATGCTGTCTGCGCATACGAGAAGGCTACTAGCGGGCGGGTATGCGCCGAGAACACATGCGCCGAAGGGTGTGTATAGCATCCTGACACTCGCCTGTGGCATCGGGTACGTCACCATCGCCACCAATGGAAATAGCAACACACTAGGCTATGGAGTACGTGAGCCTGGCCCTATCCGCCGTCCGGTCAGCGCCATCAATATTCAGCCAAGCCGCCGTCTCCGAATCATGGACTTTGATCTACTGTACCTGAGTTACTGTACACCCTCTTTCGTGGAGCAGCACTGTTTATGGAGCACTATATCAATAAATAATATGCGGTTTCACTGTCTGGTATTTATTTGTGGACATATAAATGTGTATATCAATAAATGTAATTGAGCCCATATTTTGCGGCCAAGGTTGAATGCAATACAGAGAAGACTTGGCTAGAAGGAATAATTGCAACAATGAGCATGTCTCATTGTCGTAGTCATTCCTCCCAGTCAATGCTTCTCAAATCCTTATTCTCTCACTCTGAGTGTCTTAGTAACATTGAGGACTTAAGAGTGAGAATAAGAAAACTAAGAATAAGACAAAATGCAAAATAAGCCATTCAGTCATCTTTGACAGTCTCAGAAGTCTTGAATGGTGCCTTATGCAACCGCTTGCCCTTGTTCGCACGTCCTGCTGTAGCAATCAGCGCCTGCAGCGAGTCGTCGCACTGCTCTGCGATCGTCTCCAGCCGCGCCATGCTCACACGCTCAAAGCGGACAGTTCCGGTACGTATCCCCTTCAGGACCTTCTCCACCTCACGCTTCCGCAGCATACTCGGTGCAGCAAAGCCAACCCCTCCGGCCAACCCATCAACTCCACTCCATACTGCAACGTGATTCGTTGCACGCTCCGCTCCGGGCACAGCAAGCATCCACGACATCTTCGCGTTTGGAATAAACGCCGCCCGAGCTGCAATATTAATGACAGGCGTGCCGGCACACCCGAGTAAGCTTATGTCAAATTTTGATGTCACGCCAGCCGCACAGGCACACACTTACGAAGCTCTGTACTTGCAAAGTCGGTGATCATACCCTGTCGCACTTTCAAGCACGGACCGGCCAACACATCTGAAGGGCAACCAATGTCAGCATTCAAACATAATGGGTAGAGGCAAAGGTGAACACTCGCACCTTTGTCCATCATGTTTGTATGTGTACGACGCTTACGACGTAAGTATGCAGGGTCAATGGATGGCGGAATCAAGTCGGTCGGCTCGAAATCATCATTTTCGACGATCTCGATGATGTTTGGCGGCATTGTTGTCAGGAAAGTAGAGCGAGAAGGCGTGTAGATGGTGCTCGAGGTGAGCAGCGAGCTGGTGTTCATCCATGCCTTCATTGAGCTTATATTTGTACACTGTGTTTGTAAACCTTCAGTTTAATCAAGGCCGCGACGTCGCAAGTCCCGCAATTTTGCATGACTCGGCAAGTCGGAGTGGGGTTAGGTGCACGGGTTCATACGCATTAAACAGGCTCAGATTTGTTCCGTAAATGTCCCAAATTGGTCGGCGAGATGGCTGCGATGCGGCATGGCGCCTAGTCGCCTGAAGCAGGACAAGTCGCCGGTGACTGCAATGTTGATTGTCCACCGGAGTCGGATGTGATTGGCTGGTGGCGAGACACATCGGGATCTGTCACCAACAGGGGTGCTGAAACAGGGTTGCGAAGCCTTCGCAACCATGCATCCTCTCTCGTCTTCGATGGACGTGAATAGGCACAAGTCTCGTGCTGGAGAATGGAATCCGTGAGCTATGACGGCGACGTTCGACGGCCGAAGTCCAGCGACGAGATCAGCCATAGCGCAGTCAGAGAATACACCGTCGTGGCATGAAGAAGGAAAAAGACTACATTTTCGTTTTGCGGGGGAGACCGACTGCCGTCGACAGGGGGAGAGAGGCAACGAAGGGGTCATCGGACCGACCTCGGATGAGAGCGCAGACGCGTGGACCTTTGTGGCGTCGATGGATTCAGCGGGATAGACGCCCGTCCACATCTTGATGTTCGACTTTGACCGTCGATGCGGTGTGCCTGGCATGCGCTGGCTTCCATCGCCTTGCGCGGCGCGCAGTCTTTTAAAAGTATGTCTGAGCAAATCTGGACTGCTTCGCACTCGTTGCGTACATGCACAACACATGTTGAGTGCCTTGCAGTCGTTGAGTTCGCCGCTGACGCCAGTCACTCAAACAGGCAGAATTGGGCGGTGCGAGATCGGGGTGAGACGTCAAACAGACTGGTTTTTTCCATCAGAAACTGAAATGACATTGCTCTAGACGTCCGGCGTACTCCGTCGCGGGACCTTGCCTACTCGCTGCGGTGGAATTCAACCGGGCTTTTCGACCATGGCAACTGAAGCGAAGCGTCTTGCTCGCACGGAATGAACGAAACGTGACGTGAGTGGGGCCGCTGCGCGCGCTCCGTAAACCTGCGCTAACGAAAGGTGTTAGATTGCCGAGGTCGCCTGCTCAAGCCGAGACTCTCGAGCTCGAGCCCGCAGGCCTTACGCCCTACTTGGTGCGTCGACGCCGAGCATGCATGACGATGTGCGATGCATAGAGCCCGACAATCGATGAACTTATGTTCTCGACGGCAAGCGGGAGTTCTCTTGTTTCTGCCAGGGCAGAGCGAGATTCTACTGCAGGGCTGTGCCGGAACCGACCGTATTTTGCCATTCGGCGCGACTCAGCCAATTGTGCCGCGCTTCGCATTTTTGGTGAGAAAGCGCAGGATGACACGTGCGAGGTCAGTGATTGGCATTTCGAATGATCTCATGCTGACAGACCACGCCTAGGTGCCCAGACTGCGGCCTTGAAGGAAGACCCCGAAAATGCAGGGAATGAAGGTCGAACGGGCGCGCTCCGAGTAGTACTTGGCAAATTTATCATTGCAAAGCTCTCGGATCGCGCGGTGGGTTGCTGCAGTTGCGGCGCGGTCGCTCTTGCGTTCTCGCCCACGCCGCGAGCTTCTGCAAAAGCGCCATTTGGCACGCTCCAGCGCGTCGCATTTTCGCCGAGAAAGTGTAGCATCACGTTTGCGAGGTCAGTATTTGGCAGTTTGAATTATCTCCCGCTGACGGACCGTGTCTAGGTGCCCAGACGGCGGGCTTAATTCTAGGTCGCGGATTCCAAGAGCAGAGCTCTGGCTGCTGCCTTGGAGGAAGCCCGCGCACATGGGAAATCAAGAGTTGAATGGGCGCGCTCCGGGTAGTACCAGGCGATGCTGCGATTGCAAAGCTCTCGGACCGTACGGTGGGCTGCTGCAGATGCGTCGCCGCCGCTCTTGCGTTCTCGCCCACGCCGCGAACTTCTGCAGAAATCACACGTTACGACAAGCCGGTTGCGACGTCGGGAGTGCGTCTCTGGCAGTCGATCACGGCGCTATACTGGGCTAGGCGTGTGTCACCCGGCTCCACTGTCTTGGTGCGAACGCGCGGACAGCATCCGAGGAATTTTGGGGCACGTCTCGCACCACGCCGATGGAGGCGGCGGCGGCGGCTTCGCCTCAGGCCATCCAAGTGCCGTCTCGTCTCTGGCGAGCTCTTTGTTCTCCGGCGAGGCAGTGGGACTAGATATGCGACGTGGCGACACCGGCCGGCGTGCGAACGGACGCAGGAACAGCAGGGCATGCGAGGTATAAAGCTGCGAGGGAGAGAGGGCTCATTCCTCACCAAGCTCCTCTGCCTCCTCGTCTCATCCTTTCCTTTTACTTTTCTTCTCTTCCTCGCCGCTCCCCGTTGGCATGCTCGAGCCGTCGTCGATGTGCAGCTCTGCGGCTGTCGCCACAAGCCCATCGCCATCGCCATCGTGCTCGCCCCCGTGCGCTGTGTGCTCGACCCCTCGGCGCACTTCGCTCGCGTCGCCTCAAGACACGTAAGTGACCTGGTTTATTGACTGCGCTTATTCCCTGCTTACGTGCTGTTCAATTGCAGTTCAGAAACCGTTCAATGGGCTGTTACGCAGGTACGCGCATTTTAACGCGATTTGAACGAGACGTGGCTCTTTACTGATGTCTCATTGACCTAGACGGTCACTGAAGTCTGGCGAAGAGAAGCCGCCGATTGATAACGCATCCGTTCGAGGTTAGTCAATGGTTCTGCTCGTTCTAGCCGAGTTGCGATCCGACTTCAAACTAACATTAAATCTCAAGATGATTTATTACTTTGAAGTTATCGCACTTTAACGGTCATTGCGAGCATGTGTAGATACGGTAACCGTGGCGTTATGTAGTACCCGTGCCGACTCTGTCCGCTCAGCCGGTATGTACTGCGTCGAGGGCAGTCATGTATGTGAACGCTGATCTGTTTATCGAAGATTGCCGGCATTCAGTATGCGGCGGGTACGTTATGATGCCCGTCTCGTCGCGAAGACGTTTGACGCGCGGTGCAAGCCAGAGTCGGTTCTTGGCCGGTAAGCCCTTGATTTAATTTGTCACGGGCAATACTAATCGAACTCAACCCTGTCCATAACAGACGGGACGGCTCTTATGCCTCCTGGATGCCGCAGCCTACGACGCCGGTCCTTGCAAATGGCTGGTGCAACTCATGCGCCCGTTCGCGTTTGCGGCCGCCGCAGAGCGCTGGGCCTGGAGACGAGCGTGCGCGAGCATCGCCGGACCGTCGTCGAGATCTAGGTGCGGGTCGCTCTGGGCCCGCGTAATAAGCCCCGTAAACAGTCATCATTTGTAGTACGCGCAAGTACGCCGTGCGCTCGGGGCTACAGGGGACTAATAAAACGATGCGCGATGGACACGCCGCCGCGGTACGTCGTCGATATACACATTTGTCGCAATATGACTGACGCGGTGATATTGATAGACATGGCGTCGTGGTTGTGGCGTGACGGTCCCGGTAGGGTGGCGGCGCAGGCACGTTCTACTCGCCAGACTCACGACGGTGGGAGAACAAGACCCTCGATGTGCCGCTTGCCATCGCAGAGCCGCTATTGTCGGCATGGCGTGCGCTTTGCTACGCCGTCCGTATACGAGATAGTAGAACATGTATTAACTACCGTAGTCCCCATAATGTCGCGTCAATAAATAATTTGTTACCTACTCTATACCCTGCAATAGCACCTTGGTGCTCTGTGGATAGGCTCTTGCACGGACGCCAATTCGGCGCAGCGCCAGCCATTTTCTAGTCGTAGACGGGACAACGACTGTCAGCTCACTCTGCGACATCCTGTTCTTACCTTATCACTCGTTGTATATAGTATCTTAAGTACTCGTCCTTCTATACTAAGGGGTCTTCGAGGGCTTGCAGGACCATTCGATTTTGCGTCCAATGACCCTCGCTATTGACTCGGTATCACTGGCGTTTGTAACCGGCACAGATCGGAGTCGACGAGATAGCTTCACATCTCCCGCTCTATTCGGTCGGTCTATCTCGTAGATCACGTAGTACTACTGACCTGACATTGCAGATGACCTTGGACGAGAGCATGAGTGCGCACGTTTAGCGATAGTGAGAGCTTGCGGGACCATTCGATTCTACCGGCTCTCCGTTCATCTACAGATGCACATGAATAACAACTGTCGTGAGTATAGTGTGCTAGTACGATGAACTACATATCTTCCGTTCCGTGTAGACGATAGCTATCCGCTCTAGATATGAGTAACGGAAGGTAGTACCGTGTCAACTGCGGACTTACTACTGCAGATAGCTGCACATCTCCCGCTCCGTCTGGTTGATCTTCCTGAGCTCGAACATTCCCTGTCCGGCCATTCATTGGGGGTTGTCGCATTGTTGAAGATGACCTTGGACGAGAGCATGAAGGCGGAAATAAACAGGCGGTGCCTCGACGGTGCATACTAGCCGTCGTGTCAGCCGCTCGAACATCGAGTGTTGTTCGTGCACTCGGTCAGTTTGTCTTTCCACGGCTCACGCTCATTCATTCACAGGGAGGTAAGAAATATATTTCCATAGTCTATGTACACAACGTGAGTACTACCACTTTACTTCGCCCATACCAAACGCGCCAATAGCCGTTGCCAACCTAAGAGAGAGTCTGAGTCAGCCAGAGGCAATTCACTAGCCGTGAGAAAGAGCGCATCTTGCCAATATTCATCCTGCGCCTGCGCTTGCGCCCGCATGGTATATTCATGACGTGCGCAATCCGGGTCATCGCCGCCGCCTGCGGGCAGGCACCTCTGCATGTGCGCACGCCGAGTCCTCCCAGGCGACGAGATCGCTGCGCTACTGCCGCCGCCGCCCGACGACTGCACAGCGACGCAGGAGAGGAAATATCGAAGACGGGCTTTGTGGGATTCTTCACATTGTGTCCACGCGCACCGAGCCTGCCGAGCCCGACTCTGGCTCTGCAACAGCCCAATAAGTCTTTACTACCCAAGCCCGGCAACACATACACTCACCCTCAATAAGCGGGCTCAACGGCGTCGGCGGGATGCTGTCCGAGGGCGTCGACACCGAGTGCCTGCGCATCGCCAACCGGTGGCTCGGGAACCCAGGGTGGAACATCGGTGGCATGTCTCTCACCCGCCGCACCTCCGCTGCCTCCCTCTCCCGTTCGAGCTCAGCTATGCGCTCCCGTTCGCGCTCTGCCTCCTGCTCGAGCTCGAGTTCGAGCATGCGCTGACGCTCCATGTCTCGATGCATCTCTTCAAGCTCGCGTGCGCGACGGCGCTCATCTGCCGCCGCCGCCTCGCGTGCCCGCTCCTCTTCGCGCTCGAGCTCCCGGAGCCTCTGCCGTTCCCGTTCCCACTCGCGCATGCGGTCGCGCACCGAGTCCTGCTTCTGCTCGCCGCTCGTGTTCCCGGCATGACTGACGTTCTCCTTGTCGTCATAGTTGACACTGACACGCGTGCGATCGCCAAAGACGCGGCTACGCCTGTTTCTCTCCTTCTCAGTTCCTTGGTCTGCAACGTCGGCATGCAGGAAGCTCTTCTGCGGCCGGATTGCGGGTGAGCTCGGCGGGCTGGGCTTGCGCGGACCGAGCGGGCGGCGCGTCGTGCCCTGCCTCGCGTTCGCGTTCTCCTTGAGGCTCGTCGACGCGCGCCTGTGCAGTGCGCCGCCTTGGTTCTCCTTGTCCTTCACCGAGTTCTTGCGCGACACCGCGCCACTGATGGTTTGCGGCGGGATGTGCTTCGTGGGGCTCGTCAGCGCGCGCAGCGATGAGAGCGGCGCTGCCCCCTTGGCGCTGTCTGATACAGTGGTAGAGGTCATGTGCGATTGCTGCGACTGCGAGCGGGTGTGCCCACGCGCACCGAGCCTGCCGAGTCCGAGGACCGCAGACGAACGCGTCCTGTCTTTGTCTTTCGCCGGGCTTGTAACCGAGGCTTGCATATTCTCCTTATCCACAGAGCTCTTGATGGGGATGCGCGACGTGCGCTCCTTCGGCTTGTCCTTCTCTTTCTCCTTGGATGAGGGCTTGCTCTGGTTGTGCGTCTGGGATGTGGCGTGCTCTTTGGATGAGTGCGTTGACCAGGTTGGCGCCTCGGTGGCCTTGCCGCGGGCCTGCCTGTGCGGAATGCCGTCGAAGATCTTACGCGGGTCGAGCGGGACGGACTCTGCGTGCGAGAAGCTGGCGGACTTTCCTGTAATTATTTGAGCAATGAGCACAACAATGTAGAAGCATATATAAATTGAAGGTGCGTACGGTGTGTGTGTCCACTGGTCTTGGCTATCGGATCTGGTGACTGGACATGTGTCCAGTACCGATCCGTCATGGCGGCCGCAGCGGTGCAGCGCAAGTCCGCGTTCGGCATGATCATTCGGTGCAGGAGCTTTTCCATGCCGGTCGACATAGACCACTTTCCGACCCATTTGCCACGGGACTAGTTGTACCATCATTTCAGTTGAGTATATGCTTCGTAAAAAGTGAAACAGAGCGCATACAGTCAGTGTCCAGTACCGCGTTAGCTGTTCCTTGGTGTTGAACTCCTCGCCTTCAAGCTGCTCAAAGGGCGTGCGGCCAATGAGGATCTCGAAGAACGTTACACCAAGCGACCAGACGTCCGACTTCCGTGTGTCGTGCAGGTGGCCCTCCGCGTTCGGGAGAGATATTCAGGCGTGCCGTAGCTCAAGTTGCTGTGGAATGATTCCGGGCGTCGGGGTTGCATTGTTGTGAAGCCAAAGTCGACAAGGACTGGTACATTGGAGGTGGACAGGAGGATATTCAGCGGTCTTTGTGAAATGGCATGTGAGTGAGGAGTGCACATGATCATGAGATAAACACGCACTTGATGTCATTGTGTACAATGCCATGTCTGTGTAGGTATTCTACGCCAGATAGAAGTGAGCTGAACCATTCCTTGGCAAATTGTTCAGGAACTTCGACAGATACAAGGCGTGGGTGGTAAGCCCTAGAATGTCGTCAGCGTGCAATATTCCTACCAGGGCAAACCGCATTCACTCACATGGTAATCAGCGCGTAGGAATCGGCGATGACGAAGGAGTAAAAGTCGATGATGGATGGATGTGGTTCTTCTGCCAGTGATGTTACAATCTTCCACTCATTCCATCTACGCAAAGTTAACAATGCTGCA
>JAKOGH010000552.1:0-10043 GCA_024811115.1 Terana coerulea
CGTTCAACTTCGCGCTTGGTACCGATAGAATACAGCAGACGGGTAATGGTATCCTGTACAGTGCTGTCTATCAGGTACGAGCCATGTTCGAGACCGTACGGGACGTACCCTGTCGGCTTGGGCAAAAGACTGGATACCACGCTGAAAACTAGGCTGCCTTCTTACAGCGCGAACGGCAGCATGGCGTGCGCCAGCAACTACGAGCTCGCTGAGGCACACGGACACCAGCTTTGGAGGCTACACGGACGGCGGAGAGCATCTGAAAGGTGTGTCGAGTCAGCCTAACGTCACGCCACGTCTTATAAGTCCACCGAGCGTACCTTCTGCTCACAGGCGTGTGTGGTGGAGGTAAGGGTTGGGAAAGAGTTGAGGAAAGGAACTAGTCCTTGAAGAAGTTGTCCCGCACCACCAGGCGCTTCCCCCGCGCTTGACTCAGATGGGCGTCTCGCTGCTCTCATTTCGCCGCCACCTCCTCTCGCGGAAACATCTCACTCCTCGATCCATGAACGGCCTCCAGTACTCATGCTCGACATGCGGAAAGCCACGAATATGTGGCAAGTTGCTGGCCCCTCAAGACTTTCGAAGCTGTTGTAAACCTCCCTGGGTGCTGCACAGTCTCTTCAGCGGGAAAACACCGAAATATATGCCTCCGCTCTATCCCGGACAGGTGCCGCCTCCCTGCTTCACGGTTCTCAGGAACATCGCGCTGGGGACAGCGAGGCTGTGTTTTGTCGCTGATGTCGGAAATTGGTGGCGTCTGGCCGCTCGTAGAGACGCAGAGCACCGTCTTTGAGTAGACTAACTTGAATTACGCGGTGCGTGCTACATCATCGATCGTATCTGTACCGACTCACGAATAATTTTGCAGACCTTGACTGATGCGCTGAAATTGGTACAAGAGGTCATAACGCCTTCCCAGTGCCTTTGTACCGATCGTCTTTTCCAAAATTAACACACGAGTATTGTGGCAGAGACCTGAACCACCTGTGGATATAGAGAACCAAAACGGAAGTCTCAGAAGTGTCCCACTGTCCTAGAA
Source organism: Terana coerulea (assembly GCA_024811115.1). NCBI lineage: Eukaryota > Fungi > Basidiomycota > Agaricomycetes > Polyporales > Phanerochaetaceae > Terana > Terana coerulea. The sequence goes on from JAKOGH010000552.1 coordinate 1,040, forward strand.
AGCTCTACTGAGGAGTCGCTCCCAGAGCCTGTTGCAATGCAGACCAATATCCGGCCAAACCAACCCTCAACTCAACACCGGTCTGCATTGCAACAGAAGACTCGTCTCAACAAGTTTTCAGGCTCCTCCAACGCAAACTAGCATTGCCGAGTGATTTGCGGTATTTGAGCAATTCCAGGGGCTGACACAACAAAGGATGTTTGCGGCTAACGCAGACATCCTTCGTTGAGCTTCTCGTCGGATACGTTAATGTTTGTACCGTCTGTTAGCCACGGTGCTGACGGAGGTTGACAGCGGTTGACGATGCTGACTACCAGCAGTAAGTATATGATTTGCGCCCCCTCCCCGAATGTCTGGTCGTGCCTTTCCATCTACCATCAAGACGGCTCGTCCTTATCCTCTCGTCCTTCCTGCGATTTTCTTCCATTCGCCGAACTCTGCAATGGCTTCTGTCGCGAACATGGGCACTTCGTCGCACTCTTGTCCGACGCTTACGGACTTCATGCACACATCGCCAGTCCTTTTCTGGCTCCTCCTTAGTATCTTTACCTTCGTCTTCTCTATCGGCCTTGGATGGACAGTCACCAAGGGCGTCAAGTACTGCGAAGGAACTCTCAAGTGCACGTCATCGACCTCGAAAAGGACACTCTTTCACCCGTACCATCCCGCAAACAGCGCAAAGTAAAGCGACACTCGGATGGCTTCCTTAACCCAAGGCATCAATTGTCTCGATTAGCAAAATACTTAGAAAACCGTGATATGAACGTAAGTAGACTTCACCATCATATCGCTATGACCTGACTCAGTTCTTCTTTCACAGAAACAACTCAAAGCAAACGAGAAATGGCTCGCCGACATCCGATGCATGGTTGACGCAGCCTCGCCTCCCAAGGGCTCTCCATCTCCTACCAAGTCCAAGCCATCATTGTCCTGGTCTCTTCCTACCCTCTTCTACTCCGGCAAACCGCAGCAGCAACAGTGCCAGCCGTCCCCTGACACACTCGCATACGAAGATTGGGCATTGAAGTATCTGTACGGTATCCGCGGCGTCGGCGAGCACGCGCTGGGTATGCCGTGCGCGCCTCCTTCCGCGAACAACCCAACACCGCTGTGCCTCGTCGAAGGCTCGGGTGTCGCATGTCACTCGTTCTCAAAATCGCATTCCAGCATCGCGAGTAGGTCGCCGCCCGTCTATGAGGACTCGCCCACTTGCTGTGTTACCGAGTCGTCAGACGCCCCATCTGGCTCTGCTAGCACGCCACCTGAGGACATGCCCACGATCGTCATCCAGCCCTGCACTACTTTTCCGAGCATCCCGTCCGTCCCCTCGTGCGACGACATCGTCGCGACACTCGCGTACCTCGAGCCTTTTGCTGAAGAATCCCAGACCCTCGTATCTCCTGCCCCTACGTCCACCATCACATCTCCGGGGCTTCCTTCGCCATCGACCCTTCCACTGCCTGCGCGCTCGTATCTGCAAGTCCCCATCCCGGGCACAATTGGCTCGACGCGCCCACGAAACCCTCTGCCCTCCCGTCCTGCTCTCGCGCCTCGCACGAACGTCCAGAATGTCAACGGCGGCGCCGGTCGTTATCCTACTCTCCCCATCGCGAAGCCCGTGCACCGTGCTCTGCAGCCCTCTTCTCCGCCGCAGCCGCAGCCGAGCACTCCGGACGTGTGGACGGCCGCGAAGGAGGAGGGAGGCAGGATGAAGGCGGGCAAGGGCAAGGGCCGCGGAAAGAGAACGCCGTTGTTGCGACGGCTAAGCCAGTGGCGCGGAAGGATTTTGGGGAGAGAGACGTCCCGACGCGGGGACGCCACTTGCGGGGGCCAAGGTCGCGGAAGGTCAGGTGAATGGGCGCGCACCGGGGCGCGGGCGTACGCGTGAGGCGGTGCCTCCGGCTTCGCGGTGGCGCTGAGCCTCTCAACGGGCTCCGGACTCCCTAACGACCTTCATGAATATTCGCCAAAACCACAAACCACACAAAAACCGACGAAATCACGAGTTAAAAAATGAAGAAAGAACGAGAAATAATCAACTGCGAATCTAGTTATGTCGTTGTCTGGTGTACTGTAGTCTCTATTTGCTTTGCTCTCTTTCCTTTACTCTTGTTCCCGCATCTTTTTTCACTCTGTCCTTGTATTCCTTTCCGCATTCCCGTACGGTTTTCCTAGCTGTAGCCCTGTATCTCTTAGCTCTTTTGTACGTTCAACGTTAACATGGCTCCAATGAACATCATGCTTTCCCCACGCAAAGCTTCCGCATCTGGCATTTCATTGTACAGAATTATTTGACACTGTCGCGGCTCGCGAAGGATGACTGCGTGATGAAATGTTCTTATCCGATTTCTGTAGGGAGTAAACGAATGCTTGTCAACACCATTCACACTCCAATACATATGAAAGTTACGGTGACGACTTCGACATTTTTGATGACATTCTCCTACTAATATACTACCCAGTACTTTCTTGCGGCTGCTGATCCTTCCACGCCTCGAACTTGACACGTAACTGACGTGGATCCTTGTCGAGCAGGTCCTGCGGGAAGTCCTTGATTCCGTGGACATCTCTCCTAAAAACCAACTTGAACTGTCAACATCAATAGTAGAGTAAGTTATGCACTTACATATGGTGCCCGAGCCCTATCTAATCGAAGGCTGGTTTGCGGCAGTTCGAGTATAGACATTAGTAGTCACGAGTCACAGTCGTAGCCAAGGGATCTAAAGCTTGCTATTTCTAGTCTACCATCTTGTATCGAATGAGCGAACGGCGAAATGATCTGCGTTCCTTTTGAGTAGCCTTGAAGGGATTGGACCCTCCGTAATCAGTGCCAATCTGTGTAAAGATTGCCAGGCGCGTGCCACATCAGCGACATGGGCTAGGCGACGTCCGGTATGCTCTCCCGTCTGTACTCCTAAGAGACAACCATCGTTCGTTCGACACAGGCAAGGTGCAAAAACCGGCCATGACGTTGATACACGATGCCCTGTTTGAGACCTGGTTTGCACAATGAATGAAATCACTATTCATAACCACACTGTTGCGTAGCCCACCTGGTACGGACAGTTGGCCGGGATGAAAACGGCTTGTCCCTGCTTTTGGGCGAACCTGTACGCTCAAATACCCAGTTGCTGTAGCTCGGCGTGCATGTCGTCAGTGACGTACACATGCTGGCAATGAATCGGGTCGACTGCGCTGCCTTCTGCAGCAGGGGCCTTGTTGCGCAAATAATCAGAAAGAGCGATGGCGTCTTCGGGGCGCCATATCGTCCACATTGCACCGTCGTCGCTCGAAGAGTAGACCATCATGTTTACTACGGAGGTCGCGTCCTTGCGCACAGCAGTAGAACCTGTGCGCGAGATATCTGGTGACGCCAAAGACATCTTCGGACCTGCAGCACTTGTTTACATGCGCATGATTTGATGCTACGAGAGCCACTTACCGAGATCTGGCTTCGACCGTGCCGCAAAGCTGCACTGTGCGTCTGCGAAGGGCCAACTCGATAACATATTGTATAAGCCATCCTCGGAAACATACTCGGGGAACGGAAGAATCTTCTGGAAGCTTGGACCGTGCACGCGGAGCACTTCCTCAGATTTTTCATGGGAAGGGAAGTCCTGCACGCCCACCATATGAGTTGTATATTATCAATACATTCTGTGTGCGCACCTTGACCACCAAAGAGTGTGTGCCTGGTGTGCGACCTAACTCCTCAAACGCACCCAGGAATTTATCCATCGTCATCTCGACAGGATCCTCCTCACGGCTATCAACGACGTGCGTGTTCATAGCACCATAGTAGCCCCTGAGCCCCTCCGGATCCTAGCCAGCGCCTTGTTGAACGTTGTAAACAAGAACCGGAATACCCCGGGCCCAGAGATACCGGAAGGCATCCTTCTGGGAAGGTGTAAGGACAGGAATCTGTCGGTGGTGGTTGGCGTCTCTCCCATGATCTCTCATTCTATTTGTAGTGAGCGGTTCCGGCTGATCACTGTGCTCAAGGCTTGCAATATCGTCGGTTATTTGGTCGAATACGCCTTCGGCGGCGCGGCTTACGTTACGGTAAGAATACAGCTGAGCCTTGGTGCATGCTACACGCTTCATGTCAGCATGTCAAAAACTACATGGATAGAAGACATAGATCTTACCTCCAGGCTTGATAGGTGTGGTAAAACAGCCCGGGTATATTTCCCATCCGCAGCGGACGCAAAGAACCGACGCAAAAAGGATGGATGTGCCGCATTCATCTATGGCGCACAATTAGCCAACTGACCTCCACGGTGCAGTGCAACATACCACACAGGGCACGCGTGTCAGGCTCAGGGTACTTGCGAATGAGATTCTCTGCCCGCTCATGTTCCTAATTAGCCTCTACGAATGGCTTGACGTAAGGGGCAAGTGTGCTCTGCGAAGTTGACAAGTGAGCGCATTACTTACAAATAATACAGAATTCACTTGCAAGAAGGTGGAGGGTGTTCGGTTTGTTTGGCATCGGCTGGAATGACCGGGAGACTGCCGAGATGATTATGTAAGCGATCGCGACGAGGCGCCTGAAGCTTGGGGAGCGCGCAGCATCTCCCACGTGACCGCGAATCGCCCAGACTCGCTCGGCCGTGGTTCTGCTCTCTCGCGACCGCCGCGCACCATTCAGCAGTTCAAGCTTCCACTCTCGCTCAATCTATGGCATCGCACTACCAGCCAGCTATAGCACGCACACAGCTCGTCTTGAGCTCGTCAGCCAGGCCATGTCCCCACTGCAAGAGACAACCTTCCGCAGGCCTCCCCTAGCATATCCCATCCGGCCCACCTGTCTCGCTGCACAGAGACCTTGACGTGTCTTACACGACGTGGTAACTCACAATCCAAGCCTCGCAGACGTTTCTTGAGCGCACAAGCCTTGTCGCGGTCTCTATGCACGCGCCGGCTCAAAGCGAAGCGCACACCCTCGACCGTTTGGCCCTCTTTGCACGTGGAATAAGGCTGTCTGTCGCGGCAAGGTGCACGCATGTTTTCGATCTTACGAGGTACGTGGCACATGCATTTTAACGCGGCAGGTTTTGATCCTTTTGCTCTGCCAGGCCCCTCACCTACGCCGTACTCGATGATGAGTGACCTTTTCATGGGCTTGCATTCAGTCAAGAAGCCAATAGGGAGTGATGTCTTGCTACAAGAGGTACGTGGACTATCCACTTGCACTACAGCAGCAGCTCCTTACGGCGTAACATCAATCGAACTCGCCGACTCCGAATGTGAATGATAGACCTGCGTTGGCTTCTTACTACAAGCCTTACGAGGATGAATGGACCGGTCAATATGCTATCCTCCACACGCGTACTACATTTTCCCATACCGTCAAGACCACTTATCGTGCTGAGAAGGCTGTCTGGTACGCTCTACCCCTCCCAGAGCTCACTTCTACACTGCTCACGCGTCTCACCGATAGGCATACAGCCGGCATGCGAACACCTTCACGCTCTGCTAAATTCGAGAAAATAATCTTTAGGATGTCGAAGCTATCTCTCACACCGCCATCAAGGGCGCGTTGTTCTCTCAGCTGAATGTCACTGCTGCTGCGCTACCTACGAGCCTCCGTCCAAGTTTCCGGCACCTTCCACTTAGCCCCCGTGCGGAGTGTTGCTCACTATACCGTACAAATTCAACCAAGAAATTTTGTTTGGACATCTGCCCTCAGGACTTGCGGCGGTTCGGCTGGCCGATGCAACGTCCCAACCGTGGACGCGTGGACGCGAATACCACCGAATGCGGATGCGCACACAAAGGCGCTGTGTCGTGACGCGATACGTTGGATCGCACCAAGGCTGCGCGTCCGTGCACTAGGGCTACGCAAATACCAGCCACTGCAACCCAAGGTCGGAGACGTCCTCCCATCCCAGCGTGAACAACTCCGACGGAGCGTCCCTCTCGTCTTCCGCGGCAACGTAGCGGTGATTTGTCACAAGCGTTGGTTCGGACTTCCCCATATTCAACATCTTTGGCTTGGCCTCGCACGACGATGGCTGCCTCAGCGGCCACTCGCGTTTCGATGCGGTCGGAGAATGTCGCTGTTGGAGCTCATCACTCGGACGGATAAACCCGACAAGACAAGCCGATTTAGATGTCTTCATTGCTCTCGCCGCCCTGCTGCCACTGAGCATGACGAGCACGAACATGCAAGTGACGGCCCCGTTCTGACGTATCGAGAACGTCGGACATCAATATCTTGTCACACATCCACGATAAACCACCGTGGCGACATTTGCGTATCGTATCTCGGCTCATCAACATTCACAATATCGCGAATATGCCGCCCTCATGCCGCTCTCTTCTACCCTCTGCACAACCAAGACCGATCGTCATACAGGCGGAGCCTGTGCAGCCTAGGTACATACGCAATGGAACAGCAAAAGCTCGAAAGTCCCTCTCACGCTGTGCTCAACAGACCGTCATTTTCTTGTTTCGACATCACCGCCACCACCACTATATCAACACTTTATCTTTTCTAACATTCGGCACTTGCTCATACGTCGTCCGTATGTACTGCTTCTCACCCTGCACCCAGCCAAGCTAATCTGGCACTCCCGTTCCAGATCTTTTCTCACAAGTTTGACCGTGGTACGCCGAACCTCTGGCATTGTCACAGAAGACTCGCGGCCGCACCGACGCGCTGGAGCATGGTGCCCGGGACGTCGGCCAGGCTGCGAGACATTGACGCCATTGCCACGGTGGCGCGGGACGACTTGTTCATGTATGAATCGTACATTGGCCAAACAGGACGCGGGGCGCGGACATGCATACTGTGGAGATCGACGGGAGGGCATCCGTGAGCCTGTGACCTACGACCGGAGAAAGGCTCGTTGTTCTAATGAGCAACGGCGCCCTTCGCACGATGCAACGCGACTGGCCGCATGCCGCAGGGCTGACTCAGGCATAGAGCAGCGACGATGCATCGCGTGGAGATCCTGTTAAGACCAAAGGTCGTTGCGCAATGAGCTGGGGGCTCAATGCGACTCTGAGGGCTATTACGGAGGTTTCCCTCTAGCACGCAGAGACTGACCAGAGATATCGATGTTAATAAACAAAGAGATCGCAGTTAAGGCTATGAGGCCTTGACTGGTCGATCTTTATACTACTGTACAGGATGGTGGCGTGGGAGAGCATACTACGTATCCGTACTAGTGTTGAGACTAGTAGATGAGTCTGGGCAGGGCGCAGGGTACGCTCGCGCTAGCTGAGTCATAGGGCATAGGGCGAGGTGAGTCATGAGTCGCGAACCGAGCCAGTATTGCTAATCGTTCAAATAAAAGAAATAATCCTGTCCGTAACATTACCCCCCTGTCCAGTCTGAAAGTCCCCGACTTTCTTCAACCATAGTACCGTCCCTGATCGTAAGTCGGATCTTCGTCGATCTACTCGGGAGTGGGGACGGCGTGGTCGAGTCGTGTACTGCGTAGGGCAATCTTTTCGCGTAGTGGCCAGGCTTGTATTGGTGGCATTTCCAGCAACGGTATTGGTTGCACCATGCGCCCCAGTGTCCCTGCTCTCCACAAATCATACATGCGTCGTTGGGTTTGGGTCGATGGGAGTAGGGTGAGAACCGTGTGTTCGGCGGCCGGTGTATGGTGTCGAGGAATGATTGGCGAGGTGGATGACGAGCCTACCAGCGTGGTTGCCGACGTGGAACCCGACCCCATGCGGTTGACTTTATAGCGCATGTCCTTGTGTCCGGCTGAGGGTAAGGGAGCCAGGTCCGTCCGATTAGCCTTTGAAGCGCATGTCCTTCCCTCTCCTTTGCACTCCCTAGTATGCCTTCGGTGGTATGACGGGAGTGGATGTGGGTCGAGGGATGAGTGACGGGTGAGCGGGTCGAGGTGCGATGGGAGGGAACGTTGGCTTTTGATCGTCCATTTGGACCGGGAGGTGTCGGTGTCGGCGGGTTTGGTGGGTTGCAGCCGGTGAGGGAACGGGTTGTCCGAGGACTTTCGTGAGCTCATCGAAAGCTTTGATGACTTCCCGGGGTGGACGTCTTGGTCATCGGACGGTTCGCGTTTCATCGGCTGTTTTCCTGCCTCTTGCCTCCTTCACGCTTCCTCTTTTCGCGTTTCGCGGTTTTGACCTGTCGTTGTGCGGGGTTAGTGCTGCCCATGCTCGCTGGAAGTCGTTGTCGCTCTCGTCGCTGTCCGTTTCCACAGTAGCAGCCATAGATTTCGGAGCATTTGTCTGGCCATCTGCCGGTGTTCTCGGAGGATCGACGACGATGGGTTCAGCCACTGTTGTAGCGCGCGTCGGAGGGGGGATCGGTATGGAGTGCGTTGGATGTGTCGGACGGTGTCCGACCAATGTAACTCATCTTGACGACCATTCCGACTGAGGATCGGAAAGCGGTGACGACCAGATAGAGGGTGTGTCGCGGGCGGTGGTGTAACATGTCAAGGAGTGGAGATGCAGAGGCCGGCGGAGAGTGAGAACATCACGGCTGCTCGTCGACTCGGTTGCGCGACTTTCGGTCGTGGATACAGCGTATCCGAACTTACCGTATGGTATGGGCTGGCGTATAGCGCGATGAATGAGCTGGACACAAGCCTGGTTCCTCCCACACGTAGTAGGGATTCGGGTTTGGTATAGGCAACGTGGTGTTCGAGGCATCGCTTAGCCTGATGCCGAGCTCCTTCTAGTTGCTCGACCATTTTTGAAGTGATCCGGATGGCGTGCTTGGCTCTGGCGTGGATAAGGATACGACGAGGAGTAAAATCGGAGAAGAGCTCATCTCCGTCTGGAACGAGGACGGGTTCGCGAACGCACTCGAGGGAGAACTCGATGAGTCGTTGCTTGCGTCGTTGGCACCGTCTCCTTGGACGTAGTCGGCGACGACTGTCTCGCTAGGCTTTGGAGAATATTCCGTCGATATGAGTATCGTATCTATAATATTTGAGTAGAGACTGAATGAGGTTTCGGTTCTCGCGTTCGACAAGGACGGGTCGGAGACTTCAGAGATAAGAGGGAGGGT
>JAKOGH010000553.1:0-35610 GCA_024811115.1 Terana coerulea
AGAAGTGTCATATCTTGTGATATTTTAGAATAGTTCTCAGCTTGCACTCATGTCGCCTTGGGCAATCTACGGCCACGTTGAGTGGTAGTGGCGTACTCGCAGGCCTGCCCCAGCTTGTGCATTGCCTATGGAAACAGAGACTTTGTCAAGCGACAGCGGCCGTAAAGAAAGGGCAATTAATGACTCACGGGCAAGGCTGGCCCTGCACGCCGCCACACTTGATGCGGCGCTTCCTGCAGAAATAGCACGCGATGGCCGTGACAGGCATTTTCCCTTTCCCTTTCCCTTTCGCTTTTTCCAAGTCGGGTTTTTGCTCGGCGTCGGCTTCGTCTTTGCTCGCGGAGTACGCCTCGCGGTCCTCGCGTGAGGGTCAGTCGGCGAGCCCGACTCGGAGGCGCGCGAGGGTCCTGGGATTATTCTGGCTGTCGGCCGATTGCTGGGGACGACCACGGTCTGACTTTGAAGCTCCGGGACACCAGCAAGTGCGTCGCCGTGAAATCCTTCGTTGCTGGCTACTAGCACGATGAAGTGAGTGAATTGCCAGTAAAGTGGAACAACGCAGTCCAAGAATTTTGCATGCTTACGTTCGGAGGTTGGGGCAATGTTTTCGGGTACCGGCTGGCCAGCATAAAACGGAGGTAAGAATAGCGGCGGTGGTGGCGGTGGATGGTCCAAGGGTGTAGGCGACGGAGCAAATGTACCCCAGATGACTGCAGGCTGGAAAGATCCTGAGTCGCCTAGGATATAAGGTTCGGCTCCGAGTCCTTGCATGTTGAAGACGCCACCGTCAGGAGCTGCCATCGTCGTGCCGGAGAACAGGTATGGACTCGAGCTGACTTCCGGTGGACCATCCGGCCACAGAGAGGAGCCACTGGCAACTGCCTCTAGAGGGGCAACTACGTCACGGTTGCGGTCCATGCACTCAGGCTGAAAGCCAGGCTCCGTATAACCGACAGCTTCGGAGGAAGCGTGCGAGAAGGGAACCGGTTCAACATATTCATACGGGCCCCATGACTGACCATGTTGTCCTCCGAGATACGTGCACCATCCGGAATTTCGTTTGTTTCGGCGCCCGCCTGCGAGTGCATGTCGACGAAATTCGGGAATGAATGCATATCTGGCCTAGACAAGAACCTAGTATCTAGATGATCTCACTAGTGTTAGCTCACTAACCACATTGAATTGAAGGTAATGACTTACGATCCGGCCAGGTATAACCTGTGCAAATTGCGGGCAACCACCACAGTGCCCTAACGGCTGAAAATGAGGGCGACCGACGAGGATTGCGCCGTGCATTGAATATTAAAGCGAAAAACCGTCACGGCGTACGTGGGCTGCAAGAGTCATTAGCTTTACACGTCAGAACATCAGGGCCTCCGTACCTGTCGAACCCTGAAGCCGTAAGCACCCGGAATGCCCGCGAGAGCTTACCCACATATGCACCATATCGAGCTTCGAGAACCTTCACGTTTGCAGTAATCCAGAAAGACACCTCCACAGATATTCGACGAGTGGACGGTCAGTTCTCTCGAGCGAAATTAGTGTCGAGTGTTCCCGCGATAATCAAGGCAGAACCGTCTTTGGAGCCCGGCTGCAGATCTACTATCTGAGCGAGTATAACCCCGTCCGCGAACGGAGTCATCTGTACTGCGGGGTAGGGAAATGATCGACCTACGATTCAATGGAATCTGCATGCCAATCTCGAAGGGACCTCCTTCGCGCGGTCACGAGGCTCATTAATTAGGACAAGGAATCACATCACGAAACGCGACGCGTACCGTTCATTAGGCTGATACTCGTTGATAATGTCTTGCGTGTCTTGCGGCGCTCCGCAGTTGTGACTCGTTGTGTGAACTGAGCCATCGGGTAAGGAGACATCCGCGTTGCACATGTCCGTGGGCTCAATTATCACACTGCACTATCGGGGCCCTGCGACTGAACCTAACAACAAACGGTTCAATTGAGAATAGAGCGAGAACAGATTCTTATATGCTAATGGTGTAGGTTGTGGATGTACTAGACCGCAAACATGAAGTCGTTTGGTGCGGGACTTGGTTCGAAGCCCTCGGCGAACGCAAGGTCACCGTCTGCTTCGGACGGAGCCTTCCCGGCGGGTACAGCCCGAGCGGGCCTGGAGGCCGTTCCCGCGGTGCGGGTGGCGGTTGTCTTCGGCGGAGCTGGTCCCTGGCTCGCTGTCACTGGCTTCCTCGTTGGAGGCCGAGCAGTCGCAGTTCGCGCAGCTGCGACGTTGATCGCCGTCGTACTCCTCGAGGCTGCCTTGGCCTTCTCGTCGACCGCCGTGGAGCGCGATGACGTTCGTTCTGGCTGCACTCGCCGCGTTGATGTCGTGGCGGTAGCGGATGGGTGTGTGGTAGAGGATGCGGCGCGTGTCAGAGGCCGCGAGGACGGTATAGTTGTTCGCGCAGCTGTAGTCGGAGCCGCGGCGGACTTTGCTGCAGTGCGCGTGGCGGGCCGCGGTCGAGCCGTGGGTGCAACTGAGGCTGGTGCCGCGGTGGAGCGGCTGCGAGTGGAAACTTGTGAGGTCGGACGGGCAAGGGCCGTCCCTGGGCGTGAGGCGGTCTTGGAACTGCCTGCCACAGAGGGCGCACGAGTAGAAGCGGGACGTTCTTGCGATACTCGCCAGAGCAGAGCGCAATGCAGCCTCGAACGGGTCATCGTCATCTAATATACTCAAAGGTTATAGTGTGCCAAGCTGAGAATGATGACAACACTGACCGAGCTCCTGCATTTCCAGTTCAACGGCTTCGAATGCTCCGCTACTTTTCAGAAGTTGCTGAATGTCAATTTGAGTATCTATATCTTGGGCGTAGTATATATCTGTTGTGTCGTCCATACGTTGACCATGTGCCACGCGAAGTAGCGCGCGACCAGCGATCTTGTAATCGGGCATGTCGAAAGCGGGTGTCCACGGTTGCTCTAGGGTCAAATAAACGCAATACAGGGAATTAATTAGAATAGGTAGCTAGCTACAAAGAGGTACGTACCAGGAACCTTCGGCGGCATGTATTCGATTTCATCGAACTCGCCTTCTTCGAACTCTTGTACCTCGGCACCACCGCCTTTAACTTGCGTTCCGCCAGCTTCTATATCGCCCTGACTATCCTCTCCCGCACTTTCAAACCCGAGGTCACCATCGCTCACGTCCCAGTGGTTCCCCTTGGTCATTGGCGTCTTCAAGGCTTTACTTGTACCACTCGGTAACCGCAGGCTCTTCCGTCTCATCGCAGAAGGAAGAAGCAGACATTCAGGCGTCTGTGGTAATTCGTCCGCGTCCGCGTCGTCGACTTCGAGCAGCAGCTTACCAGCTTGTGGTTTGGGTGTGCGCAAGTGCTGAGTAGGCGGGAGCTGACGATTCGGAAACGGCGTTTTGTCGCCAAGTGGACGCAAGACCACAGCACCAGGAGTCGCATTTCCCTTGATCTTGAACGCTGTCTGGGGAGCTTTGCGCGCATCTGAAGTTCATCCAGCCGGCTCTTCAGCAGAGCGCCCGCGTTCAGTTCGAACAAAGACTCACGGTTGAATGGCGTGTGAAACACGCTCTTTCCTTTAGTTTTCACCGTCATAGAGCCATGGTAGATGGCATTCTCGCGCAAGCCTCCTGTGCGCTGCTTCAGGAGGGCCTTGGCAGGCGTGCGCGCGTGTGCGAAGCTGGAGGAAGACGCATCGTCGTTCAAAGGGATTTGAAGTGGTCGTGAGCTGGGCATGGCGCTGCGGTTGCGTGTCTACTCCGCGAGACTTGTCAGAGTTACGCTAAAGAGCCTCGTGTGTAATATGGGATGGAAGGGGGAATCGCGGTAGAGAACAAGCTGGATCGGGCCGCATTCGTTTCAGGAATCGGGATGTGAACAAACGCCATCAAATTGATGCGCCCCTCGTCCCGTTAAGGCATTTTGTGGCAATTGCCAGTCGGGGTCGAATTCATGAGAAATCTCTTTTCTACTAGATCTACTTACCTACTGGTAGACAGAGCTTCAACTGTATATAATTATCCTAGCACAATTCTCGGATACGGAAATGACTGGTAATTATACTGAAATTCACTTCGTGTCGCGGGCGTTCGAATAAGGACCTACTTACTAGCAGTAGTGGACTGTGGTCCGTGGACCACCTGGGATAACTTCGGGAATCGAGAAAACTTCGCATATGAATCCATATTGCTTCAAGCTCGTGTAGATGGGTCGTACCGAAATGGGCAGCCGTGGGGATGTCTGCAAGCAGCAGAGAGTTACGCTTCGAAAGCTGTAAGTAGCATGAAATTCAGATGAAAAACAAGCGACGAGCTATATTTAATTTCAAAAACATGTTCTTTCGAACGGATCAGTAGCTGTGTGCTGGCGACCCTTACTTACTCGTATTAAGAACGATTTAACGAAGCATCGATGATGACCGGTAGACCTTGGTAGCGAAGGCAACGGAGGGTAATGACGTCTGCAAGCATTTGTGTAAGTGTGGGAAAGAAGCGGGTAAGCCCAAATGTGCGTCTACAAAGTGCCTGCTCACCTCAGGCGCTTTGCGGGGTGAAGCGAGGGTGAAGTGCCAGTCGGTGTGAAACCCCAGAATTTGTACCCGACCTGAAAGATGCGTCCGCCTCAGGCTTGTTCTCCCACCACCACCACCACCACCACCACCACCACCACCACCACCTCCGGCGTCCTGACCTAGCAAGGCTCATCCTCGCTGCAGGTCTCACCCCCACCCACTTCCCGCCATGCCTCGGTTTTCATTGGCGACCAAGCTCGTCCTCTTGGGCGCATGCATCACATTCCTTCTCACTCTATACACCACCCACCCGTCTTCTGCCCGTCTTCGTGCGTCGGTGCAAGACGTCTTCTCAATACGCCAGCGCAGCCAGTGCGCACCGCGTGAGTGGGCCAGCGGACAGTGGACGCGCCGCACGCCTGCTCGGACGACCAAGCAGAACGTCTCGACTAAGGCGGACGTGCTCGAGTTCTCCGGCTTTGAAGGCTGTGCGTCAGACCGGGAGTACAACTGGCATCTGGCGGCAGACGAGGACCAGTGGGACCGGTTTCCTGAGGTCTCAGCGTACAAATGGACGCCGCCGCCCAGCTGCAATGCGCGGCAGTTCGAGCGGGAGGCTATGGTCAAAGATTTGGTCGAGCAGGGCGGCTGGCTTTTGATTGGAGGTGAGTAATGTTTACTTTAGACGTGGTCTTTGTTTCTTCGTGCTTTCCCTCCCTTCTTCCGGATTTCTATCATGTTCGCTGCGCTACATCGCCCACGTTCTTCCCCTCCACGAACTTGCCGACAACACGACAACAACGTCTGCCGCCGGCGAATCATTACACCATCTCTGGGGTGCTTCTCATATTACTACCCCGAAGATCCATCTTTACTGCGCTTTGCACAGGACGTCAAAGAAGAACGCCCGCGCAGTACTGGCCCATCTTACTCAGACACAGGTTTTCTGTCCTGCACTCGGTGTCCGCTACGACTACCTGATGCTAGAGATATCGGCGACAGACGGGTAGATGGGCCTGGCACGTTTGTCGGTCACACGAGTCGTTCTGCATGCGCATCTCACATTCGCTATTCCATGGGCACATGGTGGGATGTCCTCTCTGATGCATCTGCTGGCTTGAACCATCACCGTCATGCCAATCCTTCGACATAGGAAGACCTCGACTTGTGGACAGGCACGCATTCGTCAGGATCTTCCCGGCCTTCTGTTCAACTTTCTTTCAGTCCCCCGCTTCATTTTGCTGTTGAATGGTATGCGGCTGTTCAAACATTGACTGACCGTTCACCTCTCTTAGATTCTGTCACGGAAAACCACTTCTTCTCTCTCTCATGTCTGCTATATCCTCACGTCATTGCAACACCAAACTACACTCTCAATCCTTACTGGGATCGCGCATGGCCACAACATCTCTATCTTAATCCTGAGTCACCCCTCGTTTCCCAGCTCAGTCCACCCGAAGGATTCAACATCTCCATCACACCACTTGTCACCTTCCGCAGAGTCGATCTCCTTCTCACACAGGAGCAGCTCGCAGACCTGTATCGCGCGACGCAGCCCGTGCAGGCGAGCCAAGAGAACTTCAACCTGCTCGGCGGCGACCAAGTCTGGGAGTTCGCGCCGTCGGAGTACCTCGCGCTCTTCACCGCACCGCTGCCCGAGGCGAACTACGGCACGATGGTCGTGAGCACGGCGGGGCACTGGACCGTCGGCACGTTCCCCGGGCTGCACAACGGGTCGATGCCGGGCGACGGGATCGATAACGTGATCGCGTTCTTCCAGGACGCGATGAAGGTCTGGGCGCGCATCGTCCAAGGCTGGATGCACGGCGCGGAGACCGCGGCCGAGCGGCACGCGGGTGGCGGCGCGGTGACGAAGGGCGGGCGGCGGAGGCAGATCATGGCCCGTGCGTACTTGCCCGGGCACGACGGCTGCCACAACATCATGCACCCATGGGCGGAGTACGAGCAAGCGGACAGCCCGCTGCCGTACAACTGGGGTGAGATCAAGTACTTCAATCGGGAGTTCGAGGTGCGTACTACAGTGTCTGTGCTCCCTGCCATCCTAGCTAACGCAAACTGACAGCATGTCCTCGAGTCGGGCGATTTCAAAGATATACACTTCCTACCGATAGATCGCCCGGCACTGCTTCGTCCCGACGCAGTGAGTCTCAGTTGTCTGTGCCGCCTCTCCCACGTTCTGACGCTTGCCACGCGTAGCACGCGGGCGGAGACTGCCTGCATCTCATGACCGGCTCCGGCGTGCTCGAGGGCTGGACGGAGTACATCTGGCACTACGCCACGCGCGAGGTCGGGGCATGGATACGGTGAGCCGCGTGCCGCCGCACCGTGGTTCTTCGCGGAGTCCAGCCAGGCCAGCCTGCCGCTGGCGTGGTCCTCCACCGTTTTCCGTCATGGAAACGCATACCATCCGGCAACGCGGGGACTGCACGGCTGTGCCGTGTTGTGCCGACTGCAGTTGCCGTTGCGACACTGACACAAATACAACACGGATTGGATCAAGTGAGATACTAGGAGAAGGACAGCATTTGGTTTTGCCGCGCGCATTTGTCGCTCGGATGTTACTTACTGTCATTCGTGTCTTTTTATTAGCGCCACATGTGTATATTTGCTTACATTCGTCTCTTAGACTAATCGGCTTTCATTTGGGACCTTTTGCACACTTAATACATTGCGTACAACATCATGATTAGTGTCTTGTTCTGCTGGTCAATGGTTGATATCGAGGCTACGGAGCCGTCCACCGGCTGTCTATATTTACATTCCTGGCACCCATCCTCCATTCATCTGCGCCTGCGACCCCATTCTCGTCACCATGCCACAATATGCTCATACATGTCTTCATCGTCGTGCATCCACACTTCATGTCCGTCTTCATGTTCATCTCCATCCCCATACGTCCACGACCCCTCATTCGTATCGTCATTGTTGTCTCCGTCATAGACAGAAGGTGTTGTGCAAGCCAGTCGTGAATTTTCCCGAAGATCGATCTCTAGCTTTGCATGCTCCCTCAAACTTTGCAGGTCAACGGCGATATCGTTAAGGCCAGAGGCTAGACTTAATTTGAGGGATAGGGTGCCCAATCCGCCCGCCTTCCTGGAGATGACAACCTCTTCCAGAGCCTTGAGAAGCGACGGCGACGCATGGATGGTCTGACGCTCCAGTTCACCAGAGCTATTCAAATTCCAGTTGACTTCAGCGCAGACCAAAATTCGCAGCTCCGGGAAGAGGAATTGTCCATGCGCATCGCGAGCGTGTTTCAAAGTTTGAAGGAAGCCACGTGTGGCCCGCGAGCCTGTAATGTTCAGCTCATGAATATTGGGCACATTGGCGGATATTTTCTCCCATATCTCCGGAGTATTCCCAACACCCCGGATATCCAGCGAACTCATGTTGTGCAAGGGAAGGAGCGACAGCGTCAATTCCGTAAACCGTTCCCCGGAGCTCTCCAATACATTGGAGAAATTAACGAGGAACAATGACTCTGCGGTCGCCTCGCTCTCGAGTGTCGTGCCAGACATTGGTTCAACGTGCGTGAAGACCTCGATTTCGAAGAATTTGCGCGGGATGTAGTGGATATCAAGGCCAAGCGATGGCTGTGTGTTGTTGTTCGAGTCGATGTTTCGCCCGGGAAGAAGCCTGGGAGCAAGCGCGGACAGCACAGGTACGATGTCCTGGGGCCTTCCCCTACTGTCCATCATGGTGACATATGATGATGATGGTAGCTCCAAGTAACTCAGAAGTTCCGCATAAGCGTCGCCTGTGTCCAAATCGTAGAGCGAGAGCGTGATGTTTTGCATGTAGCTCAGGGCGACGCGTCGACGACTCGCTCGTTCTATGCCGTCCAAGGATATCACCGCGTCGCGCAGGGATAGCTCCTCGAGTAATGGCAGCTCGGAGAGGATGTCTAACCACTCTGCGACGGACCCTGGCCCACAAAATTCGATAGAGAGACAGACCAAGGTAGGGCGGCAGAAACCTCGAGCTACCGTCATGAGCGCACCCCTAAGTCTGACTGATCTGAGACGAGGCATTTCAGCCTGAGAAAGGAGTGGAAAATTGGAAGAGCTCGCGGGGTCGAGGAAGAAGGCGACGTGTTCCAGTAGTGGCAGCGAAGATATGGAAGTTGTCTGTGATAGCTCTTCACCAAGGAGCGGAGTGACGAAAGTCCGCTCAATGCGGAGCACTCGGTGAAGTTGCTCGCGGATGCCCATGGGAAAGGATAGGTCTCCGCGTACCAAGAGGGGTGGTTCTACTGTCAGAAGGCACTGACCGGAGCGCCTCAGAAACGCCGCGAGTCGCTCGAAACTGGAATCCGAGTCGGGAGGACGATTCGAGTCCATAGCGAAGGCGTATGAAGAGCTACGTCTCGCCAATGTCGGCAGACTCGAGTAACGTTCAGCCACCCATGAGGGTTTTCGTCAGGTTCGAATTGCCCCCAGTTGTCCCAGTAGTCGTAGCTGCGAACTACATGCAGGAATATTTGTCCTAGGATCTCGGCAGGAAAACGCGCAGTGGCCGGCACAAAGCTATTTCTGTGGAAATTCACGGCGAGAATCGTTTCTTTGATGATCCGAATCTCCTCGTAAAATCGCGCGATCGCCGAATCGACCGCAGCCTCGCTGTCGAGCTCGCGAAGGAGGTCCTGCAGCTCGACGCCGGGCATTGATCCTCTGCTGTTCGCGCAAGATAGTTGAGTGGGTCGAGCAGCTCAATAATAAAACATACTAGCTTGCGTACGTGGAACGGCGGGGCGACTTGCGGCTGAGTCGACGGACTTGAACAAGAACGAGCAAAGTTGAACTTCAAGCGCTAAACTACAAAGTTAGGCGCATAGCCAAACAACGACAAAGCAGCGACTCTGTTCGAGCTGAAGCTTTAACTTTGGAGCTCTAAATAGCTATTGCAAGGGCTTGGGTCGAAAGCTAGTAGAAGCCTCGAAACAACAAAATAATAAGCGAAGACCGTTTATGTAATAATGCGAGATGACCGCATCTGCAACGCTCTGCCAAATCGAGATGTGGCACGGCCTCCCGTAAAGGGAAAATCATAAGGCCGCATTTTATGCAGCAGGGCCCGATACCGCCAGTAAGTCCCCGCCATCCGGGATAACAATGCGCAGCTTTAGAGCACCAGTAACTCCGCCTCACGCATTATGTAAACCTCTTGATTAAAATCCTCAAAAAGAACAGATTGATTCCATAGTGTGAACAGTGGCCTCGCAAATGCATGGCATAACATGAAGGCGTAGCAAATATAGTGGGAAGAGGAATGAGACGCAATAGAAACAGTGTACAGTGAGCAAGTTTGCCATAAGGAAATGAGCTATAACGAAGGAGCCACATCTGGAAAAACCCCCTTCTAATTCATACCTTATGCTCCTCCCCTAGTGCTAAGTCGCTTATAGTGCCCTTTTTCACACTTTGCCCAAATGCTTCACTAAAATATAGATCATTTAGCTAATCTACCCCTATTAGTTGGCTAACCAGTTTTTGCCTTTCAACATTCTAATCTGCTATTTACTCACAGCTTTTTATCAACTAAATCACTTTTTATCACTTACTAATGCCTTAGTGCATACTTTTATTAGCTTATCAGCTAAGCTTCTTTTACCTAATTTGTCACTATTCTATATTTTATCAATAGCTTATGATTATATTCTTACCCACTTGGATGTTATTTGTGCCTCATTTATTACATTATTTAGAGCTTATCCAATGTATCTTGCTATTGCTCTTATTTATTACTTAGATCCTTATTATTATATTGCTTAGAGCTAATTTGGTTCTATTTTGTACTTTTGGGCTAATTAGCAAACTTGCATACTTACTGAAAGCCAACCGCAGGTTAACAATACTCAGGCATGCAATAAGAGAACAGAAATGAACTATGTTCTTTGTTATAGTAGTGTAAGTCTAATGATACATATAAGCACTGTAGAATAATAACGTACCTTCGTCATAGTGGTGTAAGTCTAAGGACCACAACAAAGGGGACTGTCTTTCAAGACAGAATTCCAAAAAGGAAAGGGCACTTGTAACCCTGCACCAGGGTTATATTTACACTATTATAATTTTAGAGTTAATGCAGCCATTACCCTATATTCTAACCCAGTTAGCATATAAATGCATAATGGACTCTTTATTAGCTTATTTCTGGAAATATACAAAGCTTTCAGAATATTCTCAAAAGCACTAATTTTAAAGAGTGATGGCTTTGAAAAGAGCAAAACAGCATACTAAGTGTGTTTTTGAACACAGGTTGAGGCTTGGTATGGATTTGTGGCCAATAAAAGAATGCCCATGCAGGGACTTGAACTCAGAGTCACCTGGTTATAATCTTGTGCAGAGTTAACAGCTGTGCCATAGCAGCTTAAGCATAAATGTATCGGATAGGTATTCATAGTGCTCAGCACTTTGAATCGCCTTCACACCCTAGCGTTGTCTGAGTCGTTCATCTCCCTGCCCCCTATTACTAACCGACGCATCGCCAGCGTCGCGACCCCTACCACAACCCTAGGACCCCAAAAGCGCCACGCTGAAACCGGGAGGAAATGAAGGAAAGCCTAAAGAGCTCGCCTGGAGACCAGATATATGCCCCACTTGTCGTGTCCACCACTAATACACTGCACCATCCACAGCCGTGCTTGCACGGCCTGTGGATGGTATTCTTATGACTAGGTCTCACCCATGGACACCACGCGTGCAAACATCCGCTGGTAGGCAAGCATAATGCAGCAGGCCCAAGACTGGCTGACGTCGCGCAGGGTGACGCGAGTGTGCCGCCGATGCAAAAGGCTGCTATGCATTGTGCCAAGGGTTGGGACAGCGACCTCAGCACCCACAGTACTGATGCACACACAACACGCCGACGCCGGTGGGTGAGAAGTGGCGAAGCACGACGCGCAAACTGATGCAGGCGAACACGCCGGCCGATGTAAGAGACTGGTATACAACACCAAGGGCCAGGCAGCGACATACAAGCACGATGCTGACCAATGCAGCCCGCGACACAACACCAATGCCGGCGTGCGGGACGTGGTGAAGCACAGCACACGCAGGCCGATGTAAGCGAGCGCGCCACCGTTACAAAGGGCCGACGTACAACGCGAAGACCAGTGCAACAAGCTACACAGGCGCGAACGCCAAGAACGCAGCACGCTGCATAATACCAACACCGGCACGTGGGACATAGCGAAGCATGACGCATGCAAACTAACGCACACGAGCGCGAGCGATGCACAAGAAACCGGGCGTATACAGCATGACACGCAAGATACGCAGGGCGAGACAACGGTGCACGCATGCACGGTGCCGACGGATGCGCACCTCGCCAACGCCAGCGCTGGCAGGACGTGGCAAAGCACAACACGTGCAAGCCAACACAGGCAAGCATGCCGCTACAAAGAGCCGACACACGACGTGAGGGCCAAGGTAGCAAGCCACCCCAGCACGGGCGCCAATGAGCGCAGCACATGCACCGCGCTGGCGCTGGCACGCATGACGTAGTGAAGCATGACATATGCAGACCGACGCTGACAAGTGCGCTCTGTCAGGAAGGGGCTGGCATACGACGCGAGGCCAGGGGTAGTAGTGTATGTAAGTATGTTACTGACAGATACAACACACAGGTGGGCATGGTGCAGTGCAGGTGAGTATGGTGCATGGTGCATGGGCTTACTTGCACAGTACAAGTAGTTTGTTGTGTTAGATAGCTTAGTCTTGTATATAGATAACTAAATATGCAATACAGAGCATCAGGTTAAATTAAAAGGGGATTTCTCAAATGACTAGTCAAGCAGTAGTGGTATTATAGCTGCATGTGAGGAACAAAATAGGACAGTAAGGAAACAAATAGCTGAGAAATAGGACTAATTGCCCTAATATATAGAATAATTAAGACAATTAGCAAAGGACCTCACTAAACTGCCTTATTGGCCTTATGTATCTATTTATCTAGTTGTGTTACTTTGATGCTTATGTGCAATGAATTAGTGCTTATCGGCATGCATTAGGCAGGAATAGTAAGGGGTTTTTTTTTCAAATGCACGTGTGGGCCACGTGAAATGCCACATTGTTTGCCAGATCTTGCAAAGATTGCAGGGCCCTAATCAACTATTATATGGTAAGACCCTCAACCTAAAAGTATTGGGAATATTCCCATCAATCAAAATAGAGCACTTATCATTGCTAGCAACTTGCACTCTAACTCTTACCATCCCTTACCTGTTGGAGGCCTGGTACCGCCCATAACGGGATATCGAAATATAACAAATACCGTGGAGCTCAGCAGCTGAGCTTGGAGCTGCAAAGTTTGTCTATATTCCAGCAATTGTATTTAATCTCTACACTTCTCATTCGTTGCCATGCAGACAGCTCTGCTCACGGTCTGCTTACTCATGTAGATGCTCAACCTGCCTTCTGACTTATCTATAGCTTTCAAGAGTGTGGCAGCAGTCAATGCAGCTTTGGCGAACAACAGTGATTGGCCAAACAGATCAAAGCCAATAGCACAAGGCTCCAAACACATTGAAACAACCTCATACCCATCTCTCATCTGCTCAAAGAAGTGCTGGCAGAGATCTTTCTTTCCACTCTACATGCACATATCTTGAGATTACAGATGGGTGCTCTTACATCCCACCATTGAATTGTTGTCAGCCATATTTGCAAGCAATGGCGAGAGGTCACTCTGCGTGTCTGAAGCTCTGGCACTTCCTTGTGTTCTCCAATTGGGTGCAGGCTATGGAATTTCTCAAACGATCCAAGGAGTGCCCTATGGTTATGAACTGCAGCGGTGCATTTGTTGCTGATCATGCTGTGGCCAAACTGGTTTTACAGCACACTCACTGGATTAAAAGCATCAGAGGGTTCACCTTTAACCCATCTTTCTCGAAAGTATTGAAACATATCAAAAACGCGCACTTCTCACAGCTGCAATCATTCACTATTATAGTGGGACACATTGACAACAGCAGGTCCAGACAGCTGAGAAGTTCTGTGTTGGCATTTCTAACCCAGTGATCCTCTTGTGTGAGTAATACCTCTCATATGTGACGCAGTACTACGTGGCAGGAGGGGGCTCTTCACTAGTCGAATCCATCAAAGTGAAAATCTGAGGCCGACAGTAAATTATATATTGATAGCTCCTCAAGCAAAGGCAGATCGGAAAGGAGGGTCAACCACTTTGCAATAAACTGTGGTACATAGCTGTGAATGCTCAGGCACACCAAGCCTGGGCGGCAGAAGCCTCGCACTAATGCTATACAAGTGGAAGTGATGTTAAGGGATTTGAGATGGATAATTCTAATTGGAAACCCTAGCTTCCAGAGAAACCCTCCCAAATCAGGAAAGGGGCGGGACACTCAAATATAGGCGCTAGCAGACTACAGCAATGAGGAGCAATGTA
This sequence comes from Terana coerulea, assembly GCA_024811115.1. Classification (NCBI taxonomy): domain Eukaryota; kingdom Fungi; phylum Basidiomycota; class Agaricomycetes; order Polyporales; family Phanerochaetaceae; genus Terana; species Terana coerulea. The sequence goes on from JAKOGH010000553.1 coordinate 13,927, forward strand.
TGCAGCACCGATACTTACTACGTGTATGCTAAATACACAATATATTTTGGAGGGCTTTATTTATTCTTCTATTAGCAGTAGTGCAATAGTAAAATTCTTGAAGCAGCTGTCAGTACTCACATTTTGACAAGCAAATCTGTTACTTGATACAATGATGCTTACACTGCGGAACTCAAGAGATAAATCCTGTGGATTTATCGTGTTAACATGCGGGAGTCTGAAACAAAATGGCCAGCATAAGTCATGTGGATTGATTAAATATTCCATTTTAGGAGATATACAACTTAAATAAACGCGTAAATCTGCGCATCTAACTTTATATCCTTCCCAATAACTCACAGAGCTTTATTCTGACAATAAATCCCTTGTATCTCTCGTAGCCGTTCTGTGGATTTATAATGGGCACATTACTTGTAAGCAGCAAGATGAATTCTTTGGACAAATACAAAACAAGTTGTACATATATCCAGCATGAAATAGGCAGAGGTCTTCAGAATGCATCCACAGGATTTATTGTGGCAATATATTCCACCTAACTCAGTGAGAGATATCGAGGACACACAGTTGACATAAGTAAAGACAAAGAATGCAGATATATTCATTATAAATCATGTACCGCATATCTCCAGGATAAATCTAGCAAGACCTCAGACACTTAGAAATATAAATGTCTGCTGAATATAGTAGTTAGACATAGACTCATTCAATGTGAGACTTTTGATTACCGACAACGAACTTACTAGTAAACACATTGGTATATTCAAATACAACTGCAAATCCAGTAAGGACTATCTTGAACTTTCATGTACATTGCACAATGGAGGCGTATTTGTAAAACTTTGCTGCCCAAACTGGGTGCAATGAAGCACAGTGTCGCAGACAAACACGCATACGTAGTACTATTTTTCATTTCTTGCATTCGTTAGCACAGATACATGGCCTGGTAGCAGCCCCAGAGCCTCTAGACTTCATTCCGATGATCCCGGCGCTTAGCGCCCAAACACGGCTCAATTCTTCCCACATTCTCGGACACTTAGCACTTTGGACTCTCTAGCCTTGTCCTCATCTTGACCTCTTGGTCATTTGGGAACAAGGTATGTATTCAATATACTGTACATAGTAGCAATACTAACTTAGTCATTAGGGACAAGTATCAGCCTTTGCCTACTTATTCTGTAAGGTCTACTTGGAGTTGGCCTTCGTCACCCTCCTCATACGTGTTTTATCATCTATTCACCATCCACTCCAATCCACTCATTCCGATTACGTATTAAGCTCGTCTCTGCGACACACAGGTTTGTGTTGTACGAAACATGACACCATGGTAAGCACTTACACGTTTACGCTCCATGGAGACTCTGACTGATGATGCTAACGCTAGCCAACGTCAAAACAGCACAATCTGGCCAAGGTTGTTAACTTGGGCAACAAAGTTCTACGAATACGCCACCATTGTGCAAAGTATACAAAAGTTGATAGCTCTCACTAGATTTGCAATTGTATGTGAATTTACTAATGTGCATTGTGTGTTTAGTGTCCATAGTCAAAAGGCAGATGTTGAATGAGTCTATGTCTAACTACTATCTTCTGCAGATATCTTTGTTTCTAACTGTTCGAGGTCCTGCTGGATCTATTCTAAAGATATGTGGTACATGATTTATAATGAATATATCTGTGTTCTTTATCTTACTTACATCAACCATATGTCCTCAATCTCTCTACTGCGTTAAGTGAAATATATTGCCACAATAAATTCCGCAAATGTATTCTGAAGACCTCTGCCTAGTTCATGCTGGATACATGTGTGACTTGTTTTTTATGAATCTAGTCAATTTATCTTGTTGCCTACAAGTAATATGCCCATTATAAATCCATAGAAAAGCTATAAGAGATATAAGGGATTTATTCTCAGAGTAAAGCTTGTCGCGGAGACAAGCTTGATGTATAACTAGCATGAGCGAATCAGAGTAGATGAAGAATAGATGATAAAACAAGTGCGAGGAGGGCAACGAAGGCCGACTCCTAGTAGACCTCATAGAACAGGCAGGCAGGTGCCAATACTTGTCCCCAATGACCAAGTTAGCATTGCTAAGATGTACATTACATGAAATACATACCTTGTCCCCAATGACCAAGAGGTCGAGATAAGGGACAAGGCAAGAGAGTTTGAGTGCTAAGTGTCTGAGAGCGTGAGAAGAATTGAGCCGTGTTTGGGTGCTAAGCGCCGGGATCATCGGAATGAAGTCCAAGGCTCTGGGGCTGCTACCAGGCTATGTATCTGTGCTAATTAAATGCAAGGAAAATGAAAAATAATACTACTTATGCATGTCCGTCTGCGACAAAGCTCTGTGAGTTATCGGGAAAGGATCCAGAGTTAGTTGGGTAGATTTACGCGTTCATTTAAGGGATATATCTCCCAAAAGGAATATCTAATTAATGCGCATGACTTATGCTAGCCATTTTGTTTCAGACTCCCACGTGTTTACATCATAAATCCCGGGATTTATCTATTAGGTTCGCGAGTGTTACTCTGTAACCATGCAGCTAGTCTAAGTAATGTGCGGAGAGATTAGGAGGATAACACAGGTTACAGTAACCATACACTCAGGATTCATTGACTTATAAGTTGAATCTCTCAGTAAAATCAGCTAAAAGCCATATATAAGCAGCAGTAAGTTACACGTGGTTGTCACAGATGGACACACAGAAGTAGTATTATTTTCATTTTTCTTGCATTTGTTTAGCACAGATACATGGCCTGGTAGCAGTCCCAGAGCCTTTAGATGTTATTCCGATGTCCCGGCGCTTAGCGCCCAAATCCGGTTCAATTCTTCTCATGCTCTCAGACTCTTAGCACTCAGACTCTCTAGCCTTGCTCCTCATCTCGACCTCTTGGTCATTGGGGACAAGGTGTGTATTCTATATACTGTACAGTGTAGCAATACTAACTTGGTCATTGGAGACAAGTATTGGCATCCACCTGCTTGTTCTATGAGGTCTACTGAGAGTTGGCCCTCATTGCCCTCCTCATACATATTTTATCATCTACTCCACATCCACTTCGATCTGCTTGTTTTGGCTGCGCGTTGAGCTCGTCTCTACAACAGTGGTGATAAATAGTGCATTTAAGTATGCATAATGTCAAAGCTAGTTGATACTTATTTTATCAACCTTTAATGGAGTCTTTTGTGCTTTAAATATGGCAATGAATGAGCTATCCTCCTCTGATATTGGCCGAAGCTGTTGGGCGCCTATCCTCCAGGCCACCCAACACCTTCCTCGTTTGGGTGGGTTTCTCGGGCGCTCATGGAAACCGGGGTTTCCGATTAGAATTATCCATTTGAGGCGAGGCATATCGGCCTTAGAGAAGAGTGGAGAGCGGATATTTTCTAGTTCCGACATGGCGATGTCGAGCCGTTCTAGCAGTGGCAACGCAGATATGTCCGCTTTGCATAGCTCTCTTGCAAGTTGTGAGTTGACGGACATTGGCCCCATGCTTAGCAAACGATGAGTATGTTCGTAAATCGATGCAGGGAGGAACTCCAGTCCATATATTCTGTTCGCCGGTTCCACTGTCAACGGGCATTGGCCAGAACGCGTAAGGAATGCTGTGAGTCGCTCAGGAACGGAGTCTTGGTTCAAGGGAAGGATGATACGAGTCCAGAGCAAAGGGGTTGCGATAGAAATGTCCCGCCACCGTCGGCAGACGTGAGTGATGCTCAGCCATCCACAACGGCTTCCACGCGAGCTACCGTACAAGGGGTCGTAGCTGCGAACCAGATGCAGGAATATTTTCCCCAAGATCTCGGCGGGGAAATGTGCAGTAGCTGGCACGAAACGATTTCTGTAGACTTTCAAAGCCATGATATTAGCTTGAGCGACTTGGATCTCCTCGTAGATCCGCGCGAGAGCCGAATCCATCGCAGCCTCGCTGTCGAGTCCGTGAAACAGGTCTTGCGTCTCGAGAGACATCTCTGAACTTCTACTATGATATTTTTGATTGTAGAATAACTCCCTATTGAACAAAATCATTTGCGTACGTGGCACAGAGACGGCTCAATTGCGTTTGCGATTACTGTAATATTGTGTTGGGATGGACGTTCGAACTAGAAAAAGCAGATCTTCAAACTCCGAGCGCTCATCCCAGAAATCCATCCAAGCGCCTGCAGGTAATAGGCAAAGGTTGGGCGAAGATGGAGAAACAGGGAGAAACCCATTACATGATAAGTTAACATGGATTCCAATGGACATTGCTTGACTAGAACTGTACATCAACGGAGCGGAGATTGTGAGAAAGTACAATGAGCGACTGTAATATACAAGTTGAGTACTATGACAAGGATACATGCTGGTCCGATATCGCAACGTTTGAAATAATCAGTCGAAACCTTCAACGGGGCAGTTCCACGACCAGCGGCCCTCAAGGAAGCCCTTGGCAGTGTCTTCAAGCACAATCTCGTTGCGCTTCTGAACGTAAACCTGAGCAATAGGGGCACTAAGTAAAGATCATACCACTGGAATACGAGAACTTACGGTCTTGTCGGTCACCTTCTGGCGAAGTGTGGGAACGACCTCAGGGTCAAGAGGTTGCTCGATGAGTTCGGAGAGCTCTTCTACGGCCCTCTCAAGATCCCTGTAGTCGACAGGCATTAGTAAATACAGGCGGGGTGTGAAGAAGTTCACGCACCGTTGGTTGTCTTCATACAGCTCTTTCTGGTTTCCGAGATCCAGGTAGTACGCCATCGCATACGTCCACTTCAACGTCATGCGGCACTTGAAGACCTCATCAACGGCTTTCTTCAAGAACTGAACCTCGATCCAGGTGAGCTCAGACGTTATCTGCATCTCCTCCATCTTCTTCTCCGTCTTGGCGTACAGCTCAACAGACAGCTTGGCCGACTGCTCATGGTTAGCCCACCGATTGTAGTACTGAATAGGAGGTGAGACAATATCGAGGGTATCGGGACTTGAACTTACGTGAAGATAGCGCTCCAGCGACGCGCGACTCTTCGACTGAGCGTCACGAGCGTTGACACTCGCCGATTCGTCGTAGCGGTTGCACGAGTACCACGCCGTTCCGTGCTCAGACCACGGGCCTAACATCACAATTAGCGCAGGTGCGCATACACACGTGATAACTGGACTCACCCATGCACACCCAGCAGAACTCGTATTTGCACTTCTTGCACGTCATGTGGTTGCAGCCGCCATTCTTCTCGATCGTGCTCTGGCACTTGCTGCACTCCTTCGTGTTGCTCTTGATCCAGTTGGCGGTCTCGCTGTCGTCCTGGCACTTCTGCAGCCACAGCTTCGCCACCCCGCACACGACCGGCCGATGGTCGTCGTCGACGTTACAGCCAAAGCAGAACTTGTGGGACGACGATGCCGGGCATGTCACGATAGGCACAATAGACGTCAGAGAAGATTTGGATGCAGCACTGGGGCACGCGACCGTATATGTGCACGACGGGTACGGGCAGTACTTGAGGCTGTTGTTGCAAGAGACAAAGTGGCGAACGAGCAGCTCCTGGAAGCGGTCCCAAGTAGATGTGTCGTCGTTGAGGCAAGTCCTGATAAACTTGTTGTCCGCGACGAGCGAGCAGCCCTCCGCCATGCAGGTGATCCACTGTTCGGCCTCGGTCTTGACTTTGCTTGTGACATATGTGTTCCAGCATTCACGGCAGAATCGATGTTCGCAAGACAGTGACAGGTATTCCGTCTGGGAGTCGTCAAAGCAGATCGGACAGACGAAGGGCTCCTCCACCGGCGGGGTGATGCGCTCCAGGATCGCCTTGGTCTTGCCCGCTTTGGAGCTGTCGGCGGTACTACGGCGGCTGCTTCGTCGACGCGAGTCACTGGCAGAGGGCTCGGGCTTCTCAGGTAATGCTATACCTGCGGCTGTGTTCACAGCGGCGGGGTTATCCATGTACCTCTCGATGAGCTTCTCCTTGTTCCAATCGAAATGCCTCAGCAGTAAGTTAGCGACATTCACCTGCATGACACCGTCGTCGTGATAAACTGTGCGCTACAAAAGGATGTAGGATCGTTGCTCACGTCGACGCCGAAGATCCCGCTAATGTTGTCGACATCATCCTTCATCGTCTTCTCAATGTCCCCTTGGGTCAAGGATTGGTACTCCACCTCATATGACTTGAGCTTTCCCTTGCCAGAGACTTTGTAGTCCGTATCGAAGGCGTCGACGTCCATCTCGGAGGCCGACTCTGCAAGTTGGTAAGCACGCGCGCATTGCGCGGGGAGTGGCTGCTCACCGTCGGCGGCATCGTCGAGGAGCGCATCCTCGTCTTCATCGTAATACTCATTGTCGGAATTGTCGTAGTCGGACATGTCGGACATGATGAACAAGGATCAGAGGGTTGAAAGCGGTCTTGAGGTGGTAAGGTCGTGGTACAGTGCAGAGTCAGTATGACGCCGAAGTCGGCTGCGTACAGGGCGTCCCGAGACTCCGGGCGGAGATTGAATCTTACGTGAGAATATTACGTCCTTTTCCGGCGAGTAAGCTGCTATCGATTGACTGACTCGAGCGAGTCAGTAAAAGTTAGATGCTGAGGCTGCTTCGCGCAAGCCCACGTTCACGATACATCCGTTCGCCGCTTACTTCCACCACTGTACACTAGAAAAATGGCCACTGAAGGCAGCGGTACACACAAGGACCCCGTCACGGGAGAGATGATCTCCAAGCAGTATGTGCTCACCTTTCATTGCATTAATAATTCAGCTAAACTGAACCAATTGATCCAGGGAATTCAAGCGGAGGGAGAAGCAAAGAGCAAAAGAGGCTAGTAAAGCTGAGAAGGCTGCTGCTGCGCCCCCAAAGCCTGCAGCCAAGGCCGCTGGTGTTAACGAAGATGACTTGAACCCTAATGTGCGTACAACATTCTAGTTCGCTTTGCATTCTCTCAATATATGATATGGCTCTCAGCAATACTTCGAGCTTCGTTCGCGTCAAATAAGGCAGCTCAAGGAGACACAAAATCCCAATCCGTACCCTCACAAGTTCGAAGTATCCAGCTCCCTCGAAGACTACATCAAACGGTATGGCCCCGAAGGCAAGATCAAGCCTGGCGAGAAGCTCGAGGGCCAAACTGTACACCTCGCTGGCCGTATCCACAACATTCGTGCGTCCGGTCAAGCCTTGCGCTTTACGATCTTCACGGTGAAGGGAAGAAGGTCCAAATCATGGCTACCAAGCAGTAAGTGCCTGCCATGTCGCCTGAGCGCAAGACACTCAGGTCGTGTGCTGCTAGGGATGCAAGTGATCCTGAAGCCTTTGTCACTACGCATGAAGTCTTCCGCCGTGGCGACATCGTCGGTGTGATTGGCACGCCGTCGCGCACCAAGAAGGGCGAGCTCTCAATCTCCCCGAAGGAGATGATTCTCCTTGCACCCAACCTACATCAACTGCCTTCGGGTCACTTTGGACTGAAGGACCAGGAAACACGGTACCGCAAGCGGTACCTCGACCTCATCCTCTCGGAAGACACAAGACGAGTCTTCATCACGCGAAGCCGCATCATCAACTACATCCGCCGGTTCTTCGACAATCTCGGGTTCTTGGAGGTCGAGACACCCATGACGAGCATCATCGCCGGCGGTGCAACGGCCAAGCCCTTCATCACACACCACAACGACCTCAACCTCGATCTCTACCTCCGCATTGCGCCCGAGCTGTACTTGAAGCAGCTCGTTGTCGGTGGGCTCGACCGTGTCTACGAGATCGGAAGAGTGTTCCGCAACGAAGGCATCGACCTGACGCACAACCCGGAATTTACCATCTGCGAGTTCTATATGGCATACGCCGACATGTACGACATCATGGACATCACGGAGAGCCTCGTCGAAAATATGGTCAAGTACCTCACCGACGGTAAGACCCAGCTCCAGTTCCATCCCGAGGGTAAGGACAGCGACAAAGTCTACGACCTGGAGTTCAAGCGACCGTGGCCGAGATACGACATGATCACAACGTTAGAGGAGAAGCTGGATGTGAAGTTCCCGCCTGGAGAAACCCTCCATACAGATGAGGCTAACACATTCCTGCGGGAACTTTGCAAGAAGGTATGTTGGTGTTTTGGCGAAATATCACAAGCCTGTCTCAAGTGTTCAATTTGTAGCACAACGTCGAGTGCAGCGAACCACGCACAAACGCGAGGCTCCTAGACAAGGTCGGTGATTCAGCTCTGTTAGGCATCACATTCTCACTGGGAACTAGCTTGTCGGAGAATTCATCGAGCCCCTCTGCATCTCGCCCGCTTTTATCGGTAAGACCCCTTCACGTCCGATTTATCCGTTCTAAACTATTTCGTAGTCGGCCACCCGCAGGTGATGTCACCCCTGGCCAAGTATCACCGTTCTCGTCCCGGTCTCTGCGAAAGGTTTGAGGGCTTCATGTGCGGAAAGGAGTTCTGCAACGCATACACGGAGTTGAACGACCCTTTCGAGCAACGGCTGCGCTTTGAGGAGCAGGTGAGGCAGAAGGATGCAGGCGACGACGAGGCGCAGGGTATTGACGAGACTTTTGTTGACGCGTGCGTGATCATATACTGTCTACGATTTTCACTGCTCATGTTTCGCGAAAAGTCTGGAGCATGGTCTGCCACCAACCGGTGGCTGGGGCATCGGCATCGATCGCCTTGTCATGTTCCTCACCGACTCAGCAAGTACGTCGATGTTCTTCTTATCGCGTCCATTTTTGTCTTATGCCTGCACCGTCAGACATCAAGGAGGTGCTTTTGTTCCCCGCCATGAAGCCGATAGAGACTTCGGCCAATACCGCGCCCGCTGCACCAGGACCTGCAGGTCAAGTATAGACTATTGTACAAACCCTTGCATATATTCGCCTTTACCACGCTCGGTTAGTCGATTGGGATCCTGTTATCCTCCAAAATATGGCCGATTCAAAGCCGCCTATTCATCCTCCTCGGACAGACCGTACTACGTTTGATATTGCATAGAAGTAGGCTCAAGAGATATTGCATCGCATGTCGTACCTCGGATGAGGGCTTGTACCTCAGGCATGGTAATATTAATGCGCTCCTCGGCTCGTTTCCTCGGCCCATGTCCGCACCTGGCGGCGCGCTTCGATATGAGCGCTCGGAGTTTGAAGGTCTGCTTTTTCTGGTTCGAACGACCATCTCCAACGTAATCGCAAGCCGTCTCTGTGCCGCGTACGCAAATGAGTTTATTCAATGGTGAGGGATTCTGCAATTGACGATGTTATTGGATAGTAGAAGATATGTCTATCAAGACGCAAGACCTGTTTCACGGGTTCGACATCGAGGCTGCGGTAAATTCATTCCTTGCGCGGATTCACGAGGAGATCCGAGTCACCTAAGCTAATATCATGGCTTTTAAAGCGTGCAGAAATTGCTCTGTGTCTGCTCAAATCCATTTGATCACATTCACGCACGAAATGAAGATTCGCAATTTAATTGATACTTTCTTACATATACACATACTCACTGCAAACAAACATCGATCTCAAGAACCGGGCCACGAAGCCTTCATCGACCACCCGCATTCTTTGCCTGGAGAGGAGGTACAAATGATTCGCTGTGTATATCATGTTGTTGTCTTCTCATCTTCTTTGAGGGCTATGCAGGATATATGCACTCAATTCTCGCAGGGATCCGTAACAAGCGTAGCCATGGAAGCAGTTCTCCCGGCTCCTCGGCAGCAAAGGGTGAAAGAACTGCGTTTTTGGCGAGTTCTTCGCTATAATTCCCGTACAAATCACTCATAACACCATCTGTTTTTGTGCCATGAGAAGGAAGCGCAGCTGACGCGAGACCTTCATCCAGGCGGCCAAAATGAAGAACCCTTCGCCTTCTACGTACCCTGGCTCAGAACCACCGCAGTTACACGCACATACGTCCATTCCTGGACCGTCCTCGCTCAATCCTTGAGGTGCGAAGATCCGAACGGCACTTTCGGCGCCCTGCTTGCGACCCTAAAACGCGTGGAAAATGCTGTAATTTCGGACCATTGCAGCCCAGAGGCAACTTCAGTATGGGCGCGTAGTCTGTGTGTTTGTCCTATACTCCGGCGCAGTTCAGATTGACAGCGTCTCGTTTAGACAAACGGATAGAGCGTGGCAGGCGCTCCGACGGAAATGCCGGACGACGTTATACCACCTCGGTCGTGGTCATAGAAGTTACCCCTCAGTCCTACTCCTCACACCGCAACCGACCACTTGTCCAGGCTGGTCGAGAACTGGGCGCTCGCTGTGATCCGAGCAGCCACAGCATCGTTGTGGCGTGTGTACAAGATCACCGCAGCCTCGCCCTCCTCGACGTCACCACCCATCCGCCTTCCTCTCCCTCCTGAGGTCATGCGATCTACGTTCCCCTAGAAGGTCGTGTTTACCAAGGCCGATTACATTATGGCTTGTGACGTAGCAGGGCAAGGTGACGCACTCTCACTTGCTAAGCTGAAGAGGGGTACGAGGTACGTGTGTCTTGTGTCATCTCAACACAGCACCTCATTATCTGCATAGCTGGTTATCGCTCCACTATACCACTGGCAAGACGTGGTTCCGCAAGTACAACTTTCTCAGTGCGGCACTTGACGGCAGCACGGCGGCCAGATCATGACCTTCGTCTTCACGCTCGCCGTCGGCGGCGGCAGCGGCAAGACGACGCCCTTTCCCACTGGGGGCTGGTACATAGCATACCCTCCCACCACCCTCGGCCTGCGTCCACTTGTACGCCCTAATCAGTAGAACCGCGCTAGTAATTCCGATGTGGATCATGAGAAACAGCAGTAGTGTGGTATCAGTGTTTCATACAGACTTGGTAGGGCTCGAAGTGATCTCCGGTTGTACAGATAGTAGTGGTGTATATATACGCGATATGTACTTAGTGGCTACGACGCTGCATGTTTGCGTAAGAATTGCCTGGCCGTACTCACGCAGCAGAGATGCCTTCAACCCGGCTATGCTGAATTGCTGATGGCCGCTTGAACGTTTACATCCGGCGGACGCCGAAGGAATTTGCTCGGCCAATCAGCTTGCCGCGGGGATTTCAGCGTCCACTGGTACGCCGTCGTGGCGTTCAGGGTCGTCACATCGAGAAAACCCCAAAATTTCCCACAACCTTGTACAGCGTCTGGAATACATGCAAGCGTCTCCGGAGTGGTAGAATCGTCTTGTAATCGGTGAAATTGGCACAAGGCGTCCAATCTCCGTAGTCGCCCGGGATCGTTTGTATGCCACTTGTAATACTCTTACAATCAGCATGCAAGTGAGTTAGGAGTTGGTTCCAAGTTAACAGACCATCCCACCGCTTGTGGCCTGAGCAATGCTTGCCAGCTTGTGGCTTATTCTCAGCTCTGCGCGGCTACATCATTCTGAATTTCTTGTATTTTTTCACACCTTTTGCTCTCGTTGTATTTTTATGCAATAACACTGGCTGATTATTTAACTAATCATTTATGTGTAAATACATCTCGGGCGTCGCGCGCTGTAAAAATACCCTGCTACCAGTTCACATGCCTGCCGAGACCCTGAGTGGGATTCATAAGCTGAGACAAGGGACAAGGCATGTGAGCTTACCTCCTGAAATGGCAAGATGGCCTGACTGTACTCACATCGTCAACTGCCATCCTTGAAAGCTCTCCCTTTCCTCTCCTCACGCTGCAGTCCTAAGTAGCATTCATCTGTCAGTATCCAGACAGGGATGAGATGCAAACATGTACTTATCTTGGTTGTCTGTGTAGTAGCGAGTGGACGGGAGCGAGATCTAAGGTGTGTGTAGCATATCAGTACAGACATTTGAATTTGGCGCACAGTCAGAACTTACAAGTGGGTGAGCAGATTTGCAGAGTTGTGCGTGCCTTATATGCACATGCAGCCAGCTGTTGAGTCAGCACAACCGCAACAGCGCTGACTGTGCACTGACCTAGAATCTGAGACATTGTTCCCGAATTGCAGCACCCCACCCTGAAGTGTTACCCTTTGTGACAGCCACATCCTGCATGCCGTAGAGACACCGGCTATAACAAACTCTAAGTCATACTTCATCTGGAAAAAGCACAGGTGGTATATAGCGCTCAGACCAATTCGGACCACTCAGACCGCTGGACTTAACCCCCGGTACAGACCCACTCAGACCACGCTGACCTTGTTCCAGACCAATCTGTAGCAGCATGTATCTAGAGTACTCACTCAATTACTATCCAGATCAATTCTGAGCACAGTGGTCTGGAAGGTCCAGCAGATACAGACTTGCCTAGATCAATGCCCGGACCCTCTAATTCACACTGATGCACGTAGACTTGGTGTGGTTGAACCAATGTATTGCACATATCATCTAATATAATACATACTACCAGAGCTACAGACCGGGAGGCGGCATAGTAAATATAGGGGAACCAGCAGACGAAGGTCCATGGAGCAGTCTATTCATGGATAGAGTAGGTAGCCGGTTCCAGAGCACCAGGAGGAAAGAGGGAGTTCACAGCCGCAGTGAAGCATGCATACCTAAGACAAGTTCAGTACCAGAGACGGAAGTCAGAGAAGGACTTACCTTAGACCACCCCCAGGCTCGAAGACCTCCATGCTTGCATCTACCATTCAGAGTGATGTGAGAGAAAACTATGAGGACAAAAGAAGTGAGCTTACCAATCTGTTAGAATCTCAGAAAGAAGAGGCGAGGTCGAGGCCAGCAACGTTCGGGAATGAGGTGGTACAGTCCATGTAGCAATACTAAGAGACGATATGTTTCTCACTCTAACAACAAACAGTGACGGCACTCACACTCTATGATGTGTAGGCAGTGTGTACGGATGGCATCTTCGGTATCCGCCAACAGCGAATTGCGTCATTCCCCAATGCATTGCGTTCCCAAGCTGCCGACGGCTCGACACCTCCTCGACGCCGTCCAGAGCGATGCGCTCGAGGAGCAGGCTGTCGCTGCGGCGGGTGGGTGGGTATGCTCAGCCTTCCTGCACGCGGGTCGTGCAATGAGATGCTCGCAGACAGTCTTTCGTCTCCATCATTCGAGGGCGTCGGCGGATGGTGAGTGAAAGCGTCCAAGAGGAGGAGATTTGTGTGAAGCCAATGTTTGTTGAACGGCTCCAGTTCCCACAATTGCGTGATGGTTTAGGGCAAACATCAAACGCCTTCGGCACAGTGCTCAGGAATCCGTGCACGATACAGCCGTCGTTCTGGCGTACATTTCCCTGCACTTACCATTGTCATAGGTTTTGATACAAAGACGCTAGCTACGCCAAGATTCAAAAGTCAGCGCCACTCCTCGAGTTACCCCATGGCATCGAAGGAACATACGCCTGCACAACTACAGTGACAACACCACCTTGTTAGCAGCCTGCTCACACCTGCAAGCCCACCAGCTTCAACACCGTGTAGACTGGTTAGGAGGAGGGAGCTTAGAGTGCTTAACAGGAGTTAGTAACAGATGCCCGCCAAGGACCGTGAGAGCCTTCACTACAGGTGCGTGCATGATGCCTACAACTCCACTGTTCAATTTGCGCCTTTTTCGCTACTGCAGACCAGTCGCTGCAATACCTTCACGTAGCGCACGCAAGCGTGCCGGCTCTGCATCGGCTCGATAATCTTGCACGCGAGCGCAAAGCGCGTCGTGTACGCGAAGATCTCCATTGTTCGCTGCAAGGCCTGCTGCGCGCCGGGTGTCGTGCTGTCGGTCTTATCTAGGATGGTTACAGCGCATCTGTTCTATGCTTGAGTGGGTATGTTGACATCTGCTACACTCCCCTAGTTGTGTGTCTTCACGTTACATCTGTGTATAGGCAATTGTAAATAGAATACATGATCCTTTGCTCCAGAGACTCAAAGCAAATACATCATCAATTCGCTCCGATACATATCACTGGTCCCAAGTAAGTATAAGCTCAGACCATCTATACCCTGTAGTGAGGACTATGGACTGTTCCAGACTGATACAGTCCCAAAACCAGAAGGTCTAGAGTAGTCTAAGTGGTCTAAGTGGTACAGAACTATGGCAGTGTGGTCTGACAAAATATTTTTTCCAGATGACTTCGAGCTCCACGTTGTATGGCATGCCGTTGAGATTCAAACCGCAGCGCTTCAACGGCCGAGTAAACCCTCATAAGGAGTCCCATATCCCGGCGCTGGCACGCGCAGAGGCGGGCGAGGTCAGGGATATGTCTATGCCAAATATAAAGGGCGTGTTGTCAAACAATATTGCTGAGAAACTAAATACTCACTGTTTAAACCATGGATAATTTTCTGTAGTGCCGTCTGTTAGGGTAGGCGGATAGACTGTAACTTACTGAACGTGGAGGTTGACTAGGACAGCATTCAGGTTGGGCTGAGGTACTCACCAGAGTTTCTGTCAGCCGCCGGCGCCGGACGTGAGAAATGATAAAAATGGGTGCTGAAAGAGTTTCAGCCTTTCATGAGAAAGACGCAAGCAGGTTGTAACTCACCATAACTCCTTCAGCAATGTTACAAGTGGTAGAATCGGTCCAAGGAGTAGAATCCGTGCAAGCGTCTTACGGGCTGATCGGAAGCCTCTCCGAATACGGAAATTGAGCGCCTAACCTGCAAATTGGCGTAATCGGTAGGAGCCGCCGGGATTCCTTTCGATGCACACTGCGGGTAGTAGATCTGATATTTAAAAATGGTTAACCCACTGCAAAATGAGTGGGAAACCCACTGCTCGCCCATGGGAGGTGAGTGGGAAATCCACTGCCGGGGGTGAGTGGATAATCCACTGAAAGTGTGCACAATCCGCCATCAAGCAGTGGATTTCCGATGTGGAATGAGTGGGTAACCCAGTGATATCTAACGGGATATCCGTCAGGGCTTCGTGTCATTTCCTGGCTTTATAGACACGCACTCCAGGTCTCATGGTAGGTAAACCCCTCAATATAAAAGGACTTTTATCATATGTAAATATATTGGTGCCGGCGCACTGCTACGTAGTTCTAACAAGATTGAAGCAGTATGTACTTGCGCTATCCATCTCTCCTGACCACGCAATCTTGCGCCTGCCTCCAGCTCTGTTCTCTCTGGCGTTCCCCACTCCCGGGATGGGCTTCAAGCCGCCAAGAGTCCCTAACCCAATGATTGACTTGGATCAATCTGTTTGTACCATCACCTGCTCAGAAAAGTCAGCAAAAACCCGGCCGACAATGCACGCACCAGTGGTTATTCTGTATGCACTGCTAATCAGCCATCCCGTCCACATCCGCCCCTCTATGGTTGTCCATGTTAGCAAGGTCAGCGCCAGTTTCCGTTGATGCTGGGACTTTCGCAGTGGTCGAGTGCATGAAGCAACCTCCATGCGTAAGATTCACAGTTAATGACGAGGAGAAATGAAGACACCCAAGCCGACACTGGTAGGAAAAGGCTACGCACACTGTCAAGTAAGGCAGCTGAATAAAAGTCATGTTGCCGCCACCTACGCGCACGAACGGCCGCTGGCTTGATGTACTGCTCTGTCTTCAGGTTGTTGCCCTAGAAGACCTGCCATAAAGCGCATGATGTTCAGTAAGTCCAGCGCACTATGCACAGTGACTGACCTGCATAAAGGAGACGAGGCCGGCCAGGGCCACCTAAACAACCTGCTCTGCGGCTGCAGCTCACATGGCCGCGACGGCCTGCCGTCAACCCCAATACCCACCAATTCCTATCCAAATGGTCAACGCACGTAACATGCTCTGACTTCACACCAAAGAAACGAGGCGTACCGTCTTGTGTTTCGCCCACGGCGAGCCGTTGGTGGCAGTTTCGTGAGCAATGCCATGGGCTCACGCAAGGCCTTGACGAAGAACCGAAACTGAAGCTATTCGAAGAGAAATGAAGGATAGCGAACAGGTGGCAAGATGTCAAGATGGCGGAAGGGGATATGGTGAAGGAGTGAGCCAAGTAGTGATTTTGGCGTAAAGTCATGAATCTCAATGACGACGTCACCGGCGAATGCCGCTGGAGTAAGCTTTTCCCTTTCGGAGCCTGAATTCACAATGATGCAGTAAGTAAGTCAAGTAGCACTTCCACACTCCGACTGATTTGCTGTGCTGCCGGCTTGCCGCACGGACGTTGAAGCCCGGGAAGATGCCGCTTTTGGCATTGACTTGAGCAAACCTCAAATCATTAGACAATATTTACAGCGAGCGTCTCTGAAAAGTTAGGATAGACCTGTGCTCCAACTCTAACTGATGGGACGGGAACGGGCCAGCGCAAGCCCTTGCGATTGGCTGTGAAACGGTGAACTGGGTGGAGCAGGTGCGGTGCCTCTGTAGGCTGATGCTCCAACTCAAGTCTAACTTTTCGTAGGCGCCGGCTGTAAATATTGTCTATTGACCGTAGGGTTCCTGCGTGATATTCCGCCAGTCTGGGCCTTGTCAAAGGTCAAGAGCACCTACACTAATGTATTACATACGCTTCTCTTAAGTTTTAGTGCAGAAAGTATCTCGGAAATGGCCCGCGTCATCGCCTTGAGCAAGGAATTCATCAACAGAGCGTCAGCGAGAGCGATGTCCATGCTCAATGCCGCGCGTTTTGGCGTCGAAAGTCTCTACAGATATG
Organism: Terana coerulea; assembly: GCA_024811115.1. Lineage (NCBI taxonomy): Eukaryota > Fungi > Basidiomycota > Agaricomycetes > Polyporales > Phanerochaetaceae > Terana > Terana coerulea. The sequence goes on from JAKOGH010000553.1 coordinate 30,476, forward strand.
GTAGGATTTTATAACACATTGTACACACAGCTACTAATGCTTTATGACTTCCGGCATGTACTACTGGAAAACCCTGCTGTAGTGAGTGGGTATTCCAGGTACTGGGAAATCCACTGCGGCGCATTGGGTTGTCCAGTGTTGATCCGACGTCGCGGGAAATCCGGCATCTGATGTCAGATTTTCCAGCCCTGGATTTCCCATTTATTTATGGGTAGGCACTTTTGAGTGGGTTTCCCACTGCTAGGTGCCGGATGAGTGGGTTATCCGGTAATAAATAATGGTTCTACTTCCCGCAGTGTGCATGCGCTTGTTGTGTTCTCTGACTGCGACTCAGGCCGACCTCAAGCATCTGGTGAATGCTCAACTATGGATGCCGCAACATGTCATACGCCTTGAACCTCAATTCCCTCTGTCTCTACACCTGCGGCTCACTTCGACCTGGGACTCGGTTCAGCTGTTGCAGGTAAGGCACCTCTCTAGAGTGAATACAGTGTATGTGTGGCTTTCTGACGAAATACGGCCTTGAATCCCAATGTACACATTGGGTGGCTATGGCATTGAATGTTCACGTGCGGACCCGTAAATCATTGCTCTCACACCATGATCGTCTCTCCTTCTCCTTCTATAGATGATACGCTCACGACACCCACGCGCGCACGTCACATCAAGCATAGCACGGATGCTCGCCAAGCCTCGCTCAACTTTCAGTGAGAGGCCTATAGGCGAAGAAAAACCGGGGATATGGCTGTCTGTACGACACTCTTGGAATCTCAAGAGGCGGCGTTCAAGTGCACCACCGCTGCTTGAAGCTACCAAGAGCTGCGCGGTCTATCTTTGCTTTAGGAGTAGGTTGGATGCTCTCTGGCGGAGTGTGAACGACACTCGCAATGCGGCAGTCTCTCTATCTCTTCTTCTCTTCTATCTGTATGAGACGTCGGTTTCAATCTGTCAGTCAACCTCCTATAGCACTGCACCACTTGCTGAAGACTGTGCACCAGGTCGTCTCTCTCTCTCGGCTGGATGCAATCCTGCGGAGTGTGAACGATGCTCATAATGCGGCCGTCTCTCCATCTCTTCCTCTCTTCTATCTGGATGAGACGTCGGTTCCAATCTGTCAGTCAAAGTCCTCTAATACTGCGTCACTTGCTGAAGACTGTGTAGGTCGTCCCTCTCTCTTCTCTCTGCCCCTGCACGGAGACGTGTAATGGCGATATCTGAGGCTGTTGTCGCCCGCGATGAATTATCCACGCATTATGCTGCCGGTGAGATATTTGTCCGACAGCTGTGCAACGCAAGATTGTACCACTAACCTCACCTTCCCGTCCTAGTGGCTGCCGTCATGTGGATGATATACGACACTGTTATCAATATAGACGTTGAGGTGGGCATGTCCCTCCGATGTTGTAACCCGTTCTACACATTCTTACATAGACATCTTAGGTGGAATATATCTGGCGGTAGGTTGCAGACGCCGGTACTTGGGTTGACGGCGTGCCCTCATGCCCATGTGCTAGACGTAAAAATTCCTGGGTAAAGCTTGCGTACATATTCATCAGATACATACCGATACTTCATGGCGGGTACATATTCTCTCTCGAATTAGCTGCCTGCGCTCACTTTGCGCCTTAGAGCGGTCCTGGCTCTCGCCGCACATCTCACGTTTTCGGCATCTGGCTGTCGGGCTTGGATCGCCTACGAACTCGCTATGATGGAGCTACTAACTCTGGTTGTGGAGATAGTACTCGTTGCACGGGGTATGTGCCCGCACAATTTAGGGATGGAAAATGGGATTGACTCTTACCTTCCAGTGTACGCTCTTTACAACCACAGCAAGGTTATATTGGCAGCCCTCCTTGTTGGATTTATGGCGGAAATTATTGTCATGGTGACCAGCATGGCGCTGGTACTTCCGAAGGTAGTAACACCGCCGAATTGTCTTGTCGCGAGTACCCCACGGATTTTCATAGCATATTGGTGAGTCACTGGCAAAACGCTTGGTTGCTGATGCTCACCACCATTCTTGGCTTCAGGATGGCCTCATTAGTTTTTGAAACATTCCTTTTCGTCCTCACCTTGGTACCATTCTTCCGATCTATCAAGATTATATATGGGCAACAATCGGTGCTTTACGTGCTCGTGCGGGATGGTACTTGGGCGTATGCTCTTATTTTTGGTGGGGATCCTTTTATTTCCGGAACGGACGTTCTCTCACAGTACGCTGCATACACTCAGTGACACTTCTTTTGAATTTGCTGATGTATCAGTTGGCCCACTCGCCCCTGGGAGGAATGGGCTACTAGTGGGTTGGTTTGCATGGGATTCCTTGATCGCTGCTAACTCTTTGTGCAGCTGGGAATTAGGTGTCATGTCCTTTTCGGCGAGTTTTTGTAGCATGATGACTTGTATGCATGGCTGATTAGTCTTCTCCGTAGGCGTCACACGTGCTGCTCAACCTCCGGCGGATAGGAGCACCTATAGCCCCAACGTTGACCGCTCTTTCAACTCTACAGGTCGCCAATCCTACCGTTTCAGAGAGCTATGAATTGGAGACCTGTGCCGACCCGGCCTAGGAATGTCAGTGAGCTGACGATCCGTGAATGGCCTTGTTCATGATCTGAATTCTCGTCCCAGCTCACTGCTCAGTTATACAGTACATTCGAAGAGAAGCTTGTGTAACCATTACTACCTATGGGGCGCCAGTGTTGTATTTATTCTCCGCTACGTCGGTTTCAGTGCTACAGGTGAATCTTGAATACATTGCCTTGGACTCTTAGTGAGCTCTGAGCAAGGGCTTCAAGATGCGGCCCTCATTGGATTCTGTAGGCACGCCTCCTCGGCCACTTTCCAGAGTATATCCGTCGCTTGTCGTCGCAGATATCACTAGCAGCTCTGGAAGGCATTTAACCCAAATATTTCAATTAGTAATGAAGCATGTAGGTGAAGGGATCTTCGACAAATTATTTGTATCGAGTTATAAGCTGGCCACCGTGACGGAGCAAGCATTTGGCAAGCGTTAGGCCTAAACGAGTGCTTACTAAGCGAGAGGGCTGAGAGAGGAAGCTGGCGCTTCCTCGGCGAAGACCAAATTATCTCTCGTCTCTGCGTCTCCGTCTCTCAGCCTTCCGGGAGATTTTTGTCAAGTCTGAGCTCATTTCACTCGCTCTTTTACCCAAATACATGGCTAACAACAACTACAGACTTGCAGGTATCCTCAGAAATCCTGCGGACCGCTTCACAGCCCAGAACTCGGGCACCGAAGCTTCTCCGAGGACGCGCGACGGACCGCCCGCGCACGGAAGACGCGCAGGCACGGTCATGGAGAGTGGCGGATACCAGTGGCAGGGAGAGAAATAGTATGAGGAGGATGAAGAACACGCGCATATACCCCGCAACGTAGAAGGAGACGACTCTAATATGCATACAGGCAGCTGAGTTACGCCTTCGATAAGTTGAATAACTATTACCCTCGTTCATAACATAAAGGGGTAGATCTCTTGACCACACGCTCTAGGGCCTCGCAGACTGAAACAGTCTTGGTCCGCATCATCTCGTATCGAAGGCTCGGAAGCCTCTTGAACCAAATTGTGAGTATTCCCTCCATATATGCGCTTGATCTTCCTCATTACGCTCGGCGCCGGACATATTGACCCACCTCTTATTTAACACATAGTATCCTCGGGCAACTTAGGAAGCATACTTCTAGCCTAGACAAACGGTTATAGCGTGACAGGCGCTCCGACGGAAATACTTACCGGTGGACGTTACACCGCACCGGTCGTGGCCAGCGAAGTTACTCCTCAGTCCTACTCCTCAAATCTCAACTGTCCAACTGTCCAGGCTAGTCGAGACCTGAGTGCTGGTTGTGATCCGAGCAGCCACAGCATCGTTGTGGCGTGTGTAAAAGATCACCGCAGCGTCACCCTCCGCGACGTCACCGTTCATCTCCCTTCCTCTCCCTCTTGAGGACGTAAGTACGATCTACTTTGCCCCAGAAGGTCATATTCATCAAGGTCGAACACATCATGACTGGTGACGTAGTAGGGCATGGTGACGCACTCACTTGTTACACCGAGGAGGCGTACGAGGTACGTGTGTCTTGTGTCATCTCAAGACGGTATCTCATTCTCTGGATAGCCGATTATCGCTCCACTCTGCGAAGATAATCGCATATCGCAGCTATTCCACTCCTCTCCAACTCGGAAAGTAGAAAGGCTCACACCTGAGACTCATGAACCAAAATTGATAACTTCCGCCGAGTTTCAACGGACAGGCGCGAACTTAGGGCTGCTCGAAGACCGCAGATAGCGCTACTGCATAACGCTCGTCGAACGCCGTTACGAAAGGCCGAAAGTGCGACCAGCAGTAAAGCACTGAGTAGCTATCTTTGGTTCTGCCGCACACCATCCTATTGAATATGCCTTTAGGTTCCTGCTTCCCAGGCGCTGTCGGCTGACCAGGCACGATGCCACAAAGGCTTCGGCCGAACTCTCCTGGCCCTTGTCGCGCCAGCAATGTGCTTACCGCGCGTTATACGCGTTCTCGTATTCTCGTGTCCCAGCCCTTTCTTTCGACGTGTTCTGCAGCCTCTCCCGGTGCTCTCTAAGCTCTTCGGTCCCTTGGTATCCGGGGGCTTTGGAAATTCAGCATTCGACTGCTGCGCAACATGCACGGTGTTGTCGGCGATGTCCTCCCCTCAAACGCTCAGACTACTGTATGATTCGGCACTGTCTCTGCGCTAGTCGCTCGTTCCTACCTGGCCGGACTCCGACCTCGGACGCTTTCGCTCCAGCGGCCACGCCTTCTCTTTGCCCGCAGTCAAGTAGGATCCAGGTTCGCACACATGCTGTGTAGCCTTCGACCGCCAGTCTCTTGCTTCTGGACGCCTGCGACATTGACAGGAGACGGTGCGGCAAGTCCACCTATTAGCCGTCCGCTGGCTTCCTGTAAGGTCAAAGGTTCTCTCGATGCCGCCTTGCAAGGCGCATTGTGACCAGATGGAAACCTAGGAACAGCTATGGATCTGGGTTCTCATATCGATGGCTGGGTGGTCTACCGGCCGGGCTGCAATCAAAGATTCCGCTGCGATGAGGCCACAGTCCAGACTATGGACGACTCCACCCTACGAAACATGCAAG
>JAKOGH010000554.1:0-10858 GCA_024811115.1 Terana coerulea
CGGATCGTCAGCAATAAGGCCCTGAAGCTGTACCGACGATGAGGTGGCAAGGCGACCGATCTTCAGAATCCCCTCGGCAAACCTCTCGGCGCTGAAGTGGTCGTCGAGCTCCTCGCTAGAGCTGTGCATCTGCTCGAGCGTCGCGGAGAGGTCTGATGACGCGAGACGCAGCTCCTCGTTCATATGTACGAGGGTACCCATAGAGGCCGTGATACTGTCGAGGCTGGTCTTGTGCTTCACCACGGACCCGGTGAGAGACGCGATGTGGACCAGGTTCTGCTTGACCTTCACAAGAGCTGCTTTCGCGGCCTCGGAGTTGGCGTGGGCGACTTGGTACTCTTGCCTTTTCTGCTCGATCGTGGCGTTGGAATTCGCGATGGTCTGGTTCAGCCCAAACAGGTCGAGTTTGTTTGCGAGAGGGACATAATCACGCCATTTCTACAAACATAAGGTTAGGACTTGTTTGCAGGCGGCTGGGAGTCAACGAACCTTCCATGACTGCTTGTTGTCACGAACACCCTCCGCGTCCTTGCGAGTCGCGTCCGCGTCAGTCATAACCTTCTTGGCAATGATCATCTTCGCACTAAGCGACAGTCAATCCCCTCGTTATGTTCTAAAGGAGTATAACTTACGTTTGGTCCTTCTCTTGATTCTCCATATTCAGGCGGAAGCCCTCTGCTGCTTCCTCGATGTCCTTGAGCTGAGATTGCCTAACCTCGGCGCTGCCCGCTTCCTGCTTGACTTCGGCACTGATCTAATCAGCAAACAGAGTCAGTACGAGCAATGATGATCACGAGCAGTAAGAGCATACCCTTTCGCCTTCGGGTATGAGTTGGTGGGATGCGCCGCACAGAGCTTTGAAGAGAGCCGAAACGTCTGAAGCCTCAAGCTGGCAACGCTGCACGTTTCTATCGATGTCCTCTTGGCGCTGAGTCACCTGATGTTTCTTCGCCTTTGCCGCCTCGGAGAGCTGAATGAGCTCATGCAAGTACTCCACCGACGCCGTGAACTTGGACACCCCTCGCATGGCAGCCTCTGCAGGCGCCTTCAAAGAAGTGCCGATTTTGTTCTTGTACTCGGTAGCACGGGTGTTCAGCTGAGCGAGGTGCGCTGCGCTGGACGTGATGTCCTTGCCAATACGGTCCGCAACCTTGATATTTTCCTCCAGCGTGAGGGCGCTCGCAGAGGTACGCCGCGTCGACCAGAACGGCTGCAAACAAGTTCAAAGTTGCGTACGGGAGAATACATTGGAAACGCATACCTTCAGCCCGTTAACGTAGTCCCCGACCGTCCCCATGAATCCCGCTAGCGCATGCCCCTTGTATTCCCACAGCAAGGGCGAATCGCTGCCTGTACCGAACCACGGCGACTCAGAACCTGAAGGCGATAGATCTCAGCATAACTCGGGAATGGTAGCGGTTGGGTTTACTCACCTTTCGAAGTCACGAACCGAAGGCCCTGCACGTTCTTCTCGTCGAACACCACGGATATCTGGGTGATGTCTTCGCCCTCCTGAAGGTCGACCTGGTGGAGGTCGCCACCGTTCCCGCCATGCCAAGCGGTCGAGCTGCCGTCCGCGTACTCGAGGCGGAGAGAGTCCACGAACACTCCAGCACGGATATAGATGGTTTTGATGAACTTTTCATCAATTCCAGGACAGTTATCTAGTGCAACGTGAGCATTGCTTGCCGATCACGGTACGCTGCCAGCCTACCAGAGAAATGTTCGCCAACCCAGTGACCAACGTTACTTCCGGCGTTCTGAAGGTCGGCAATGGGCGTCGATTCAAGCCACTTGTCGGAGGCACCTGGGCAGATACGCTCATACAAGACCTACAACAATGGCCGTCTGAGTACGTTTGCGATTGGCGAATGGCTTACGCTTACCTGGTCTTCGCCTGTCCACATGACATTGATGTAAAAGCCAGGCTCAGTCTTGGTTTGACGGATGAACGCTGTGATATCAGCCTCCGGGAGAGAGGACTTCTTGAATGCTCCCTGAATTGCAAAATGAGCGGACATTTGAAAAAAGCGCGCTGAAGGCTTACTGAGACCAGCCTTTACCGCTGTTGCACCATTCGATGATATTGTCGTCGTCGTCCTGCAAGTAGAGACTGTAGCGCTTGAGAAAACTGATTGACTAAGGTATGCTTGACAAGCTTACCGGACTTCTAGATGATCTGTTTCCCAAGAAATCGCAGTAATGTCTCCTACGGGTGTCTTATATTCCATCGTAAACCGCTCTTCGATGTGCCTACAAATCGGTGAGTCCAACTCGAACGGTAAAGTTTAGTAGGGCTCACCATGCAGAAGCGAATCCACCACGATATTCACGAATCTGGTAGTGCTCGTCTTGGAAGTAGACGCGGATATCCTTCAAGTCTAGTCGACACGAACAATGAGTACACGTCCACAATATGCAGCTACTTGAAAGCTGCTCACCGCTCCAAGACGTAGCGCCGATCCCGGTAAACATGGCGGCGGGGCAGAGACGGACGGCTTCCTCGTCCCACTTCCAGTTGGTCGCACGACTAAACCCAATGTCTCTCAGTGTTCTGCTCTCGCATAAACCAACGAAAGGCTTACCGGTAACAAAGCGAACCGTCCGCACTCTGGAAAAACACGATCACCTGAGCGGCGTCAGACGAGTGCACTGCGGCGAGGTTCGTGCCAAGCAGCGCATCCTTCTGTACGAAGTCGGTGTCGGCCCACTTGTCGTTCACGCGGCGCTTCTCGCGCAGGCTGCCGTCCTCTTCTTGGTAGAAGATGGACTGCTTCCACGGTGCCCACTGTAGCAGTGCCAGTTCATCAGTATACGTCGTTCGGTGCACGAAGCGGAGGGACGTACGGCGAACGTGCACAAGCTGCTTTCGGGGCTGCACTTGAAGCGCAGGGTACCAGCATGCCAGCCATGGCCTTCGTTGGTCGCGTCTGCGAGATCAGTTATGTTAAACGCTTTGTGTTGTAGTTCAAAGAACACTGCTGCTCACCGGTCTTGTTGGAGGCGTACACCTTCGCCAAGTCCGCTTCGGAGATGTCGTTGCACGCCTCGCGGACCTCGCCATCGACCGTCTTGGTGTAGCATCGAATCCCTGCCGAACAGACCGCGGCCGAAAGCGTGGTGGTTCTCTACGATGGTTGTAGTCAGCTTCACTCAAAGATACTGTGTGAATAATCAACGAACCAATTGAAGCGGCATCTGGAAGACTGTTATAGCGAGCTGAAAGCTGGAGTACTGGGGTGGTGGAGATGGTACGTCCACGAAGCCGGGAGAAAGTCTTTATGAGCACTCAAGCCACGCAGACATGCATGATCGAACCTCCTTGCTCGCGAGCAGTAGAGAGCACCTGTCAAAGCAATAATCGGAGGGCACGATGGCCCGACACACTAGGCCGACGTACAGATCATTGAGCGGCCGTCTAGTGCACCGACGCCGTCAGATACGAGGTACGCGATACATTCCTCGCGTTGCGCCGGCGCCGCGGTCAGATTCTTTCAAATCCCCGCAGGGCTTGCGGGGGCATTTGATCAGCACATGAGACGGTTTGAAGGAGGCTTCAGGCACTCACTATAGTCTTTGCTTGATGACAGCTCGGCGCTAGTGTTACTTTCCAGCCATGCATGGAATGGTCGGGATTCGAGACCCCAGACCGTGTTAGGTATGGGCGAGTAAGCCTGAAGTTGAAGGTGTGCTTAAGATCGCAGCAGCTTGTTTTCGCGAACTTCTAGCGTTCTTCCAGTGGGCGAGTATGGCGGTGGACAACGTTGTCTTCATCCGGGCTCCGCGTTGAGCCAGCAAGCGCGCGACCGACATGTCCGCTCAGCTTCTCACGCCCTCTATATGTACACTCGTTACCAGCCCGCAGGGAGCTCTTAAGAACGTACTGTGAGGGACGTTATTCTTAATAGCGACCAGCGGAAAGTATTATATTGTTATGTTACGTGCAAGGTGGCTGGTTCGAGCCTACGAGTCATCATTAGCAGACTCGTTTGACATAAGCAGAAACTAAACGCACCCAAGCGTCGTCGTCCCACGGCTTAACGCCCTGACAGAGCAGCTCATACGCTTCGTCGTCCGTGAACCCGCAGTTCGCCATCCGCTGCGCGAGCAGTTCGTCGTCGTCCTCTCCGGCATCAAACAAATCGCTGTACGGCGCCGGAGTCGTCCCCCTACCCTTGCCCTTCCCTCTGCCCTTCCTCTTACCCCACTTCCCACTTCCCCTCCACGCCATCGCCCGCCCGCACCCTCTCTAGCCACGCTCAGCATCATATTCGCCGACCACGCCATGCCCGCCGCATCCACCGCCTCCAGGTAGCTGCGCGGCAGAAACAGCGCGGGCGTGAGCGGCTGCCCCGGCTTGAGCAGCGCCACCATCTTCTCGAGGGCGACCGCGGAGCGGTCGACGGCGGCCGCGTCGAGGAGGACGCGGTGGCGCGCGAGCCAGTCCTCGTCGGTCCACGGCCCGGACGGGACGCAGGTCGTGTCGTGCGCGTACACGCACTTCTCTGCGGAGAACTTGCAGGGGCCGTACAGGTAGAAGAGGCACACGTTGCGGCCGCTGCACGCGCGCCGGCCGAGGTCAGCACTAAATCTGCGGCACGGCACACACATGGAGGGGGGCGGGCGAGAGAGACTACGCACAGTTTGTCGCGAAGGCTGCGGTGGTCCGGCGCGTGCCGGAACGTGCAGTGCGCGCCGCGGGCGCAGCCGTCGTGGTTGTAGAAGCGCAGAAAGTCCGGCCGGCTGGGCCTCCCGTTCGCGGAACATGTCCCGAACGTGTTCGCGAACAGCCGCCCCAATCTAGTGGCCAGCCGTGACAATGATATTTGCCATGCGTGACCCGCTTTTGTTTGCTCCTCGGCCATTTTGGGCAGTCGCATACAGTTTGGCGCTGCCTGCAAAATCCCTCGGGCGTGCGAATCTCGACATTCACCGCTTTGCCAAGCCCGCGACGCACATAAAATCTACCAAATCTACCTCAGATATTCATCAGTGTACTGTACCGAGACCCGCGGTGCTTGACATGCCGCATTCAGACAAGGTGGCCACTTACACTGTATATAGTACTTAAGGGCGGCCGGGGCTACAAGTACTGTGAGAGCGATCACTGGATTAATACAACTGAATACTATGGGCGGCCGGCAGTATAGTACATTACTTACCGGGGAACAAAGCGAGTGTACTTAATGAGTACTGGTCATTGGCCTTAAGAGACCCTAGTCACGACAATAGGTCACGGTGACAGCCGCCGTAATATTCGTCACCCTTGTTCGCGAACGTGTTCGCCGAACAAACCTCCCAGCCGTCCGGACGTTCTCTAGAAGCGGCACGGGACGGCGTTGCCCGCGTGCGCGAAGTCGGTCGTGTCGGAGAGCGTCGGCGTCTCGAGGCCGCTGTCGACGGGCTCCTCGGGCGCAGGCTGGGCCAGCTCCTCGGGGTCGGCGTCGAAGTCGTCGGCGGCGTAGTCGCGTCCGCGCGCCCGCAGCATGCCTTGGACGACACGCAGCTCCTCGTGGGCTTCGGTGCAGCTTGGGTCGAGCATGTACACGACGATGGCCAGGTCTGCGGGTGCAAGCGGCGTAGGGTGAAGGAGGACTCAGGGATCCGGTAAATGATGCGTACCAATGACTGCAGACTTCAGAAATTCACGGCCCTTTCTTGCAATGCACGACGATACCGTGCCTTCACATGCTTGTTATCCCGATTCAACGCTTCTTCGGCTGCGCTTTCGGCCTCCTCATACCTTCCAGCAACGTCATGAATATTTTAAACACACGGAGTAGCCTGACATGCACCGTTCCAGCTTCAGGTATGTTGCTGCCAAGTTGTTCAGATACACCAGCCTAGGGCCGTATATCATCACCGCCTTTTCGTAGCATCCCGCTGCGTCCTCGTAGCGCTTCTCGCGAAAATGTTTGTTCCCCTAGGCATGCCGTTGTATCAGTAAACTGAGCAAGTCAAAGACCTCCAGCACCTCTACGTATACGCACTTCTTATTTGAGCTCCTCTGCGACCGCTTTCTTCTTCTCGGAGATCACAGCCCGCTTCGCTGTCCGTGTGGCCAGTCGCTGGGCCAGCTTGTCACTCGATGTGGACATTAAATGTGCATGCCAGGCGGCAGAGACGGCCCAGACCTAGCTAGAGAGAGTAAGATGCAAGTTACAGCCTGTGATGCGGTATACCAGAGCAGCTGGCAGCCTGCAGGCCGCAGCGCGTTATTAAGTAGGAGGCAATTGGGGAGCGTGGCCACTGGCAGTTAGCCGCGCGCTGAGTACCTCTGAATGATCACGTGAACGCGATTCTCCACGTGCTGCTTTCCCGCGAACGCGCGAGCGGCGACAGCTTGAGCACGGAAAGTCTGGAAGCAAAGTAGCGGGTGGCAAAAAAAGCGCGATTTGAAACTTGTTTATTCGGAGAATAGCTATGAGTCTACGGCAGAGAGAGAGAAACAGGTGTTAGCTCGTGGGGCACCAGCCTGGCACAACCATAACCTTGAGTGACATGTCAAGCATCACTCAATTCTCCTTCAGGCTGCGAGCAGTAGAGCGCGCTGGAGACGACGAACTGCGTTTGCCCGTCTTTTTCGGGCTCGGCTTCGACGACGGGAGCCTAGGGCGCCGGCGGGCGGCGTTCGAGATGTCGCCGAGGGCGGCCACCAGCTTCGACAGCGAGCTCTTCTTCTTCAGCGTCTTCCCCGGCGCCGGCGCGTTGTCTTGGCACGGCTGTTTCTTCGGCGTCCGCGGCGCGAACCAGGTCTTGCGCGGGATCTGCAGCAGCGCCTCGTCGACGGACAGCTCGGACTCGGCGTCGGAGAGGTCTTCGTCCAGTGTCGGCAGCGGCGTGAAGTCTTCGACCACGATCCCGGGTGCGGCGCCGTGCGGAGGGATCACGTCGATGACGATCGAGCCGTTGCGCGTGTGCCCGCGGCGGGGCAGCGGCGCTGGGACGGTCGGAGGCGCGACTGGCTGGGAGCACGTCGTCTCTAGCTCGGCTGCCGGCGTAAGGGGCGAGACGTCCGCGTGGAGATCGAGTGAAAGGCGGTACGACGGGCGCGTCCCGGGGTAGGTGAAGTTCTGCAGGCGAACGCGAGCGGGACCGAGAGGCTCCGGCTGAACTTTCTCCGAGTCGTCGTCTTCTCCTTCGTGAATCGCAAGGGGCACCTGGATCTCCTGAGTGCAACACGTCAGATGGTCTCGGAGCACGGGAAGGGGGTGTACGCACCACGGACTGCCGCTTCCTGGCGTGAAGACTCCAGCGCCGCGAGTGTCGTTTGTCTTCAGATGCACGCGCATCATCTTTCTCAAGGTCCTCCACCGGATCCACCTCGACTTGCGGCAAGACATACCGCGGGGAGAGAATCAGCCGCTTCGGCGCCTTCGCCACGTCGTCGACCTTCGTCGGCAGCACCAGAGGCAAAGGAATCCGCTTCTCCTCCACCTGCACAAGCCGCCGCCGCCTGCACTGCCCGATCACCAGGAAGCAGCTGTACGCGATGATGCCGAGGAGGATAATGCCTCCGCTAACGAAGGCAAAGATGACTGCTGGCCGATTGGCCCCAATGGTGGAGCTGCGTTGGGCTGAGACTGTCACGAAGGCTTCGGGTTCAGTGAATGCGGGCGCCATGCCTTTTGAGTGGCGTGCGCCGTGTCGAGGAACCGAGGATGTCGAAGGGAGGGTGGAGAGGGGACAGTGTTCGTTGCAGCACTAAGCCTTCAATTTATTGCCAGTGGAGAATCCAGCCGGCCCAGTCAGCTCTCAGCAGCGGGGTAGTCAGCCGCGATTTGGAGAACTAAACCGTGGCTGACGCAGAGCGCAAGGCATCTCGGAGACGCTGTCATGTTTAGGAGGGTTTAGAATACGGCCGCGCACACAGAATGTCGACGAGATTGGGGTCGAGGTGTCGAAGCTGGACGTGGATGGTGACCGAGAGCGCAGCCGCATCGTGCACTGCAAGGGGACGAAGCCATTGGCGCTAATCTTATCGTGGCTAATGCGATAAGATTAGAGCGACCCGTGCAATGAGCGCCCGCTGTGCGTTTCTGCTCTTGACCTCACCGTAGTGCACTGTACGCTCGCTTTGAAGGCCCGCAACCATGGTTCGTGACCCACAGCTCGATAGTTTATATCCTGAAAGCCCGTTTTCAGACAAAATGCGGTGAATGTGGCGGCAGCGTCATTGAGTACGATGCCGCCGCAGGAAACGGCTTCTGCGTTAATTGTGGGACGGTCGTGGAGGAGAACACGATCGTCAACGAGGTGCGTCGGTTTCGGATGCGCAAATCCTTCGAGTCGCTGGATACAGGTTCGGCAGGTGTCTTTTGGAGAGACGAGCACGGGTGCTGCTATGGTGCAGGGCAGCTTTGTGGGACAAGGCGCCAGTGCGTTCTCAGGTCGCAGCGGTCCTCGCTTGAGCTGACTACGACAAATCGCCGAATCATAGCGCATGCACGGATGGGTGGGCCGTTCGGGAACAGAGGAAGCAGCGAGAGCCGGGAGCAGACCATAGCGAACGGTGCGTCCCGCACAGGTTCCCTTCGCCCTTGCACTTAAAGAATCTCTCCTCACACCAGCGACGCGCAAGATCCAGCAGATATGCCAGCACTTCCGCCTCTCCGACGTCGTCGCGCTCGCCGCCACGCGGCTCTACACCCTCGCGCTCGAGCACAAGTTCACGCGCGGCCGGCGCAGCCTGCACGTCGTCGCCGTCTGCATCTACGTCGCCTGCCGCCAGAAGGGCGCCAAGACGCTCATGCTCATCGACTTCTCCGACCTCCTCCAGGTGCGCCTCCGTCTCTCTTTCCCTCTCTCCCTCCTGCATATTCCATCTCGAGGGAGCGGCGCTGACCCGCGGAGCAGGTCAACGTCTTCGAGCTCGGGCACACCTACCTGCAGCTCGTGCACACGCTCAACCTGAAGCTGCCGCTCGTCGACCCGGCGCACTACGTGAGCCGCTTCGCCGCGCTGCTCGAGTTCGGCGACGCGACGGCCCGGGTCGCGCAGGACGCCGCGCGCCTCGTCGCGCGCATGGACCGCGACTGGCTCGCGCGCGGGCGCCGCCCGTCCGGGATCTGCGGCGCCGCGCTCCTGCTCGCCGCGCGCATGAACCACTTCCGCCGGAGCGTCGCCGAGGTCGTGCAGGTCGTGAAGATCGCGGACACGACCGTGCGCAAGCGCCTCGAGGAGTTCCGCGCCACGGGCAGCGCCGCGCTCAGCGTGGACGACTTCCGGAGCGTGTGGCTCGAGGAGGAGAGCGCGCCGCCGGCGTTCGTGAAGGGGCGCGAGAAGGAGGAGCGCGAGCGGGAGGAGCGGGAGGGTGGCGTCACAGTGCAGGAGAAGGGGAAGGGGAAGCGCAAGGCGCGGAAGCGGAAACGGAAGCGCGGTGCGGACGAGGACGAGGACGAGGAGCAAGAGGAGGAGGTCGAGGGGATGCCGCCGACACAAGAAACTGACACAATGACGCTGGTCGGCACCCAGCCCGACCCCGGGTGCCGATCGACCCCGCGCTGCTTCACGCCGGCATCCTCGCAGGGACAGCCGAGCCGCCTCTCTTCCTCCCCGAAGAGCCCCTGGAGTACAATCCCTCGTTTATGCCCTCCACGGGCGTCGAGGTCTTTCCGGCGCCCTCCACCTCCACGTCGCAACCGCCGCGTCGTTCGCCCGCTCGCTTCCGCCTGGGTCCGAGGACACGCTGCGCCCGCCGTCGCCCATTGAGGCCTCCCTGGACGCCGCGCTCGCCGAAGAAGTCTCGTCCTTCCTCGAGACTACCAAGGGCGCCCAGCTCAGCTCGGCGCTGGACGACGCCGACGCGCAGAAGAAGGCCGAGATGACGACGGTGGATGAGCTGCAGGGCCTCGACGAGGAAGAGCTGGACGCGTTTCTGCTTTCAGAAGATGAAGTCAAGTTGAAGGAGCGCATCTGGGTTGAGATGAACCGCGAATACCTGGAAAATCTCGCTGGTAAGTGCTCGTTGCCTTGATGCTACAATTGTGGTGTAACGTGATGCTGCGTTTGCTGAGCTGGTCTGATGCGTTGCTTGCAGCGAAGATGGAGCAGGAGCAAATGGGCGGCGAATCAGAGAAGAAGAAGCGCAAGGTTCGTATCCTACCGGTGGCAAATAGTTCACCATATTTCTTTCCCATTCTTTTTCGTTATTCTCACTGATAAACCACCCACACAGAAGCGCAAAACGGCAAGCACAAAACCGCGCGACGCGTCGAACCCGCACGGCGCGACGGCCGCCGAGGCCGCGCGCAGCATGATGCAGAACAGCGCGCGCTGGAGCAAGCGCATCAACTACGACATGCTCGCCTCCATCCTCGACGGCGCGCCCGGCAGCCCTGCGGACTACAAGCACGACGTCGACCTGCTCACACTGGATGATGCAGAGGACGCGGAGGGCGCAGAGGGCGCGGTGCTCATCGAGGAGGGTGGCGGCGGCGTCGGCCAGGCGCCCGCGCCCGCGTCCCGCGCGACGACGGCAGCGGCGGAGGTGGCGCCGGGGGCGGATGAGGACGACGCGGTGGGCGAGGTGGAGGAGGAAGAGTACGCGGGCGAGCATGTGGAGGAGTATGGTGAGTGGGAGGGGTACGAGCAGGAGGTGTAGGCCGTGTCTGCGCTCGGTTTCGCTCATGCGGATAGATTAAGATTATGACAGTCATTATTCAGAGTAAACGTAGTGTACATGTAGTCAATGCGAATTCAATCCACGCTGTGTCGGTGCGCCAGGGAGAGTCGCTCGACTGAGTCGAAGGAGAAGCCTCCTTCTGTGAGCCCCTCCTGTCTCCCTCCGCGTAGGCGGCGTTGGTCTGCAGATCAGATACAGCGGTAGCGACCCGTGCCCGGTGTTGCCGCAGAAGCT
>JAKOGH010000555.1:0-57788 GCA_024811115.1 Terana coerulea
AAGTCTGATCTTCTGCGCGTTAGCTCCGTGTCTGGGGTGGCGGAACCTATCAGCCTTCGGACGAACTTACCGGAGGGTACGACTTTTACTCTGCCTGCGACGAGCTTGGCATCTTCGCCTGGTCGGAGCTCATCTTCTCCGACGCGCTGTACCCCATCAACTCCTTCATTTTGGAGAACGTCGAGCCCGAGGTCAGGCAGAACGTGAGGAGAATCAACAAACACCCGAGCAACGTGCAGTGGGCGGGCGGGAACGAGATCGAGGGGATCGTCATCAGCATCAATCAGACGCAGGCGAACGGGACGCATTATCTTAACGAGGTGTGTTCTCAGGTACAAACTGTCAGTATTAGCTAACATCCCTCTGTAGTATCAGACCTTGTTTGGAGAATTCTTACACGATATTGTGTCTCAAGAGACTCATTCCGTAGGCATCACTGCATGTTAACCTGGTTGCGGTCGCTAATACGGAGCAAAAATAGGTCGCATACACTGACTGCTCAACAACTAGTGGTGTCCTTTCCCTCGATCCCTACGTAATTCGGTACAATAACAAAACAGCTGGTCACATCTATGGCAACAGTGGTAAGTACCCTGCCGAACCGCTTCAAGAATACGTTTCTGACAGTATGGCAGAGCGATACAATTACGACGCCACTCAAGCGTTCAACTATAGCACTTACCCGGTGTCTCGATTCGTGAATGAGTTCGGGTACGTCCCTCATCTTTTGTGTATCATTTCCTCGAGACCGACGTCCACATGCGTAGCTTCCACTCTCAGCCATCTTTCTTCAGCTGGGAAGAGGTCCTCCAGTCGCCCGACGACTTTTCCTTTAACTCCACCGTCGTCGCCTCGCGGGACCATCACCCTCCTGCCGGCGGCCTTGCCTTCCCGAACCCGAACTCCAACCAAGGTCAAGCGCAGATGACTGCCGCGGTTGAAACCTGGCTTCCCACTCCTTCCACGCCCGACAGCAACCAGACCTTTGCTCAATGGTCCTGGAGCACCCAGATCTTCCAGTCGCTGAACATGGTCTCCGAGATCGCTTGGTACCGCCGCGGTGCTGGTCTGGGCGAGAACAACCTCGGCAGCCTCGTATGGCAGCTGAACGATATTTGGCAGGGCGTTAGTTGGTCCAGCATCGAATATTCGGGGCGATGGAAGGTACTGCACTACGGAATGTCCGGAATATACTCCCCGTCATGATCTATCCGTTCTGGACGCCGGAGAACCAGACGCTCGAGGTCCTTGCGACGAGCGACAGATGGGAGAGCGTTAGCGGGAAGGCGCAGCTGACGTGGTATGACTGGGCAGGGAAGGAGCTGCAGACTAGTACGAAGAGCTTCGCGATTCCGACGTTGAATAATTCGGTGATCTTCAACGCGAGCGGACTCGACGAGATCCTACCGAAGGGCAAGACCATCCAGGAGGTGTTCCTGCTCTTGAACACCACAGCAAAAGTCGACGGAAAGACAGTGACGAACGAGCAAGTGGTGAGTTCTGTTGTGCCGGTGGCTGGGTATTCTACTGGACGGTCTGTTAACGTTACCTCATAGTTCACCCCAGCCTCACTCGCAAATGTGACGCTTGTCGACCCTAAGATTCATGTCACTCGAGGGAAGGACCTGACCTTCACGTTGTCGGCCAAAGGCGGTGCTGGCGCATTCACATGGCTCGATCACCCGTCGGGCACGGTTGGACACTTCATCGACAAGGAGAAGAACATACCGTCGAATGGGTTCTTCCTTATTCCTGGCATCGACCGCACAGGTGCGAGCCTATTTTTATGAAACTTCTCTTTGGCTTACACTTTACTCTAGTCCAATTCATCCCGAATAAAGGCCTATCGAAGGTGAAGACACCCAACCCGGCTGACTTTGTGATCCGGTCGCTGTGGAATAATACGCATGTGTAATATGCAGGCGTCTTGCTGGCTCTTGCCTCCTTGTTGTAGACTTCTCACCATACACCGTGGCTTTCCCGCATACCATCGTTGCACTCCGTCTGTTTGCCCCGCATCCGTGCGTCGAATGTGCCAACCTGACATCCGGGCGTTCACCGGTTAAGGGTACCCGGGGTCCTTTGAGTGATGATGCTGTCGTTTGTCGCCACCAATCAGATGGCGTTGCCAATACCGCTTGACTGCTGACCGCCATTCCCATTGCCCAGTCCTCCCTCCCTCAACCCACTACCTACCGGCCTCAGGTCTGTGTCAAGATCTGGTTATGGCCGCGTTATACTCATGTGCATCGTCTTACAGGCTGAGCTTATCCGAGAATCACTGAACAGACGAGGGAGGAGTCGTAAGCCCGAATGCCCGAAAACTCGCCAGACAAGTGTGACCATGGTAAGGACACAAACGCGTTGCACTGTAGCATCGGGGTGATAATAAATTCATTATCTATAGGCACCTAGTGGCGCTCCCTTTATCAATGACTTGCCCCCAGAGCTGCTCGTTCATGTCTTCTTGTGTCATATCGACCTCGAAAACGCAGCCTATGACAACAAACGCATGGGCTTCAACTTCTGGGCTCACGATGACCCTATCCCGAATTCATGGTTCAAGATACACATGGTCTGCCGCTTGTGGAGACAAATCGCCACGAGCTACCCTACCCTTTCCTCGCGAATCGCGGCCTCCCATCCTAACTTTGTGGAAGCAATGTTCGAGAGGTCCAAGAACGTTCCTTTGCAGATTCGCGCGAGTAATGCCCGCTACGACCTAGGTCCCACTTTTTCTTCGCTGCGTGTCGTATTGTCTAGATTCGATCGCGTGTCACACGCGAAGTTTGCAATCGGAGACGCTTTCCTCGAGCACCTGCGCCGCCCTGATTTAGCCGTCAAAACGGCCTCGACCCTGGAGTCCTTGGAGCTTAGCTTTCTGCAAATTTCTTACCACAGATTCTCCTTCTCTCCGCCATTGCTATCTTCCATGAAGTTTCCGAAGCTGACTAGTCTTGGCTGCGTGGGCGGGCACTTGAAGCTTTGCCAGGAGATAATGAGCCCGTCACTGCGTTATCTCTCCCTTTCACACCTGGAGTACCCCGTCTCGATAGCCGAGCTGGTCGGCTGTTTGAAGAAATTCCGAGACCTTGAGGAACTTCGAATTTGTCACGTTCTGGAGAAACCGCCTTGGTTCAGAAACCCGCCCGCCGACATACATTCCCTATCGCAAACACAGTCTGTTAGGCTACCACGTCTTCGCCGGTTGACACTCGAGGAACGCGACGGCTCATCCGCTGCTCACTTCCTCTCTCATGTTACCTACCCGGCGAACACGATTCTGGAGCTTCGCTTCAGGACCAGCCCCCGTGTCAAGGATATTACGCTCGCGTTGCTTGCTTCCAAGCTCAATGGCCTGGAAGCTGACAAGACATCTCATACAATGCGCTATACCACCCTTACTTTGAAGGCAACGGAGTCTAACCATGGCGTCTATGCTGGGTTCTCGGCGGGGAACAGATTACAGGCACAATCACAGGGAGTCAAAGAACTCGCAGACCCGTTCCTCGCTATATTCCTCGGGGATGGCATGATAGAGCCCCCAATTTCTCATACATTGCACGCCTTCTCAGTGGGCCGTTGTTACAAGTCTCCGCAGTCGATATCGGGCCTCTTGCAGCGCTGTCCTGGGACGAGGTCTTCGAGGCCATGCCTCGCCTGGAGAAAATCATCGCGGGCGGCGAAGAGGCGGAAATGCTACTAAACATCATGTCGGACGAGGAGTCTTACATTGTTGGAGGTCTATTTTGCCCTCATCTAAAGGAGCTGCATCTCGATTTCACCAGCATGTCTCATCGACCCCTCATCTTGCCGTTGATAAAACGCTTGGCGCAGGCGCTGACGGTTCGAGCGGCACATGGGCCCAGCTTGCAACGGGTGTCTCTTCAGCTCCCTGGAGCTGTTACCCCTGATAAAATCGAGGCACTCTCGCGATCCCCTCTGACGGTAGTCCTGGATGTGAAGATCTCCGAGCCGACTACGCCTTCCCCGGAGGTAACGTGAAGCTAGACAGGCATGAGATAGCAAAATGCGTACGTACATGCAAGCACTATATATTTTGGCAAATTTAGTGACCTGATTGCGTACATAGGCAACCTGTCGCATTCTGGTGTTGGGCTTTGACTTTCGATACCGAGTGTCGATAACGGACTTTGCTTGCGTTGAATCCAGGAAGAAATGACCGTGTTCATGCACATTTTCGCCTGTAGGATAGCGCCAACCAGCATCGCGCGGCATTTGACGAAGTATTCGTACATCTCCGTTGGCCTGCTTATATTCCGCGCATCGCTATTGTATTCGACATTCTCCTTGCATGGATTTCAGCGTATCTGATTCATGGTTGATCGGTAGCAATATCAACTCGGACGGTCGTTATCAGGTGGAGAGGGTTCAGTGATCCAAACAGCCCGCAGTGCAAGCGACACACCACGAGCCTTCAGTCACCGGGCTGTGCGTCATAGTCACACTGTGGAATATAATGCTCTGATCGGTGCTACCATCACGGGCGAACGCTTCATGCTCGAGATCCTAACCTGCTTGGTTATCATCGGTGAGTCCTCCCTTCGAGATTTTTCAACGCCGTAGTAATACTCATTCTCGGGGTTCATTGTAGCGATCTTCAACAAGAAAAAGTCCAAGCCTAATACTCGGTCGGCAGCGAGTCACGTAGCAGCGACAAACATGTCGGAAGACGATGCCACTGCCCCTACTGCTAGTGGACAATCCGAGCAGCGCAGCCCCGAGCTCGATGCTCCTTCCATCTTCTCAGATGACAAGTCCACTATGGCCCCTTCGTTGAAGAAGGAGCCCGAGGCGGCCGAGAAGCCAAAGCAAAGTAGGTAGCGAAGCGACTGCACTCGACGCCAAGTCCTAACCTAGCTCATTCTTAAGTGATCACTTATCTCGCGAAAGTGTGGCCGGTACCGCATATTATGGTCACTTGCGACGGCAGGAAGATGGCGTTCGGACGCAACAAGTTGCGCAGATCGAGCTACAAGGTACCGTCATGCGTAATTCGTTTCCGTGCGTGTTGGCTGATAAGATCTCTTCCCTTGTGCAGAAAGTCCAGAGGCTTTTCTACGAGACCTTTCTCGCCGGGCCTCAAGGGGTCTCTTCGAAGAGCGAAGTGAAAGCTCGCGCCGGGAACGTTCACCTGCACGCCCACTTCTATCGCACGCGCGGCGATGTGGACGTCGGTCTCGTTGAGATAGGGGATGTCGGTTGGCGCTCCCTTATTAACAACGTCATCATGATCCAGGTCGTATACGATGATGGTGCGAAGAAAGCTCTGTGATGCGGAGGGAAGGGCTATTGTGCATTAGAATCCTCACAGGATCGCGTTGGTAGTGTATCATTTACATAAATTAAGCCATAAAAACATGTTTTAGAAATATCTAGCACTCAGCTAATTCTCAAACTCGCACTTCAGGATGCTTGCATAAGTATTAAGCTCCCCTGCGTCCACGACATTCGTCTGCATCTTGCCCCTGCTGCAATCATGCTCGCGCGCAGCTTGGGAACTGGACCCTGTTGTCGACGACCAAATCGAAATAAAATTGAGAGCCATACCGGACGGCTGTCTCAGCTCGATGGAATGGACCTTCTGTGGAGCACCAATGGCATTGGCACCAGCCAGCCTCGAAAAAATAGCAGCCCAAATGCTGTCATAGGGATGCACGAACTCCCCGTCCGCGTCCGTATTCACCGTTATTGTCGTGTTTGCAGGGAAGATGAGCAGTCGAAGCAGAGTTGTGCAACCCTCGCCATCACCGGTTTCAGCCAGTTGAATCCTTTGAAGATCCAGAAGGGTAACCTTGGTGGTGCTGGCGAGCAATTCTGCTCGAGGTGCGTCAAGATGGAAGCCTATCTGTTTCAGGCTCAAGACTTGTAAGAGCGGAGTTTCGGATAGGATGTCGAGATATTCGCGGGAGGATTGCAACCACACGGGAGACTCCAAGCAGAGCTGTGTCAGCGTCGATCGTATCAACCCAGTCGTAACTGACATAGGAAATCCGCGGAGTCGAAGATACTTGAGACTTGGCAGCGCGGCCCTGATAGAAACCAGAAGGTATGAGAGGGAAAGTCGGGCTCCGGGTCGTCTCCATCGCAAACAATATGTTCTAGTTGAAGGGTTTCCAACAGGGGGCTTCAGCTCCTTCGTAAGATCCTGATGGTAGATCCCACATTAGTCCGAGGGACAGGACAAGACTCATGTGTTGGATCCGGTGAAGATCTGACTCCAAGACGCGGAGCGACCGAGCGCCGGGGTAATAGCCCCCATAATAGCGACCGGGAGTGATCGTAAGAGGCTTGCCTTTGGATCGGGCGAGAAAGGCTTTCATGCATGCGATGTAGTCCGTTACAGGGATTAGGGTCCAGAGGGACGGCAAGCCGAGCGCGACCTCTCGCCAATGCCGACATACATGCGTAACCCTCATCCACTTGAGTGCCCCGAACGGTGTCTGTTTTTTGGATTTATTACCGAGTAATCGCATTGCTGGAGGACGTAATTGTGGAGGATCAGAGCCAGGATTTCCGGCGGTAGTTTAGCGATGTGTGGAACTACGGAGTTACGGTGAACGTGTAGCTTCATAAGCTGGTCTAAGACCCGTGTGAGGAGCTGGGAATGAGAAGCAATTGCCGCGTTAATGCTGGCGTCCGTCGTCAGCCTCGACATATCAGCGAGAGGCTCCATGTCTTCCGACTATAAAGCGATTTAGTTGTGATTATTGGTGACTTCACTCGGTGTCATTATGTGCACACTCACCCGATGTAAGCTTGGACATCAGCTTGGGCAGGTCGTTGGGCAGGTCGATGTCCTCTTAGAGAGGTGTCGAGACGCGTCGTTGACGATGTTGTAGTTGAGATGGTCACTCGGGCGAAAGAGTGCCGAGGCCGAGAGGCCGGCCACTCGGCATTTACCGAGCTTCAACTCAGTTCTGCGGATTGTCCGAGTTTGTTACGCACTCCTCCTAAGTAGAGCTTGAATCTTCAGCATACATTCCACAGTCGGAGGCTGTGAATTATTGGGGCAAGGTCGGTACTGACCGCGGTCCTACGCCTACCTGTAGACCGTCTCTTTTAGTGGGCCTCACATTTGCTCTTGCACATATCACGGATGTTTTATTGTATTGGCCATAAGACAGCGTATAAAACCAAGCATGAGACCCATACCACAAAGCACAAACCCACAGCCCGCGGCATCCTATTGCACCGCTAGGTTCTTCAAGCTCGAACTCGTCGGCACCCACACAAGCTCCTCGACTCCACTATCCACGTCCGTCGTCTCCAGCTCACCATCGCTGCTCATCGCCGCCCACTCGCCGGCGACCCGCTCGCGCAACTGCCCGATCTTCGCGCCGCGGGCGCGCAGGAAGGCCGCCACCTCCCGCGCACCCCGCCACCCGCGCGGCTCCTGGGGCTCGCCAACACCCTCGCCCGCCGCTTCGCCCGCGATCGGTTGCTCGCGGTCGATGGTGCCACCATGCAGACGGGCAGGTGCGACGACGCACGCACGCGCTTGTCGTCGCCGGAGCGATCGAGGTACGTGAACATGGCCGCGAGGGTCTTGGCAGCTTCTATGCGCGCACGGAGGACGTGGCGCACCAGGCGACGGGATGGCGGACGGAGGTTCTTCTTCGGCTTTGGTGTAGGAGTGCTCGTGCCGTCGCCCTCCTTCGATCCTGCTGGTGACTGCGCGCGGGGTGTTGTAGACCCAGATCGTGCCTTGTCGATCCAAACTGATTCCGGCGGAATCTTGGGGGTGGTGTATTGCGTCAAGGCAGGCAGCGACAGGTCCCAGCGCTTTGGGGCCCATACGCCGACCAGAACACGCCAAGCCGCAACAAGTCGCTTCGCACTGTAAATGAAGAATCAGCGTGAACGCGCATGTGAACATTCACATTGACTCACTGCTCGTAGTAATCTATGACGAAAACACAATGAGTTGCCGGGTGTAAACAAATGAGGTGAGGCTTACCGTCGATTAAGGAATTATGATACCAAGCGAATAAGAATACCAACCCAGTTGCAAGGAATGCTCCAAAAGCGGTATGTCCCAATAATGACCACACAGAGACCCCGATAACGCTGTACATCACCATCAGCAGCAACAAACCAAACGCGACCTTGTTCTGCGCCTGTGTCTCCTCCTCGTCCTCGGCAAGCTTCGCGCCGACTCGGCCGAAGAAATATGCGGGGGCGTGCACGAGCAGCGGCACTAGGAATAGAGGAAGGCGGACGAGAGCGGCCAGCGTCTCGGCGACGAGCACGCTGACCGTGCGCAGGCGCGATGGAAGTGTGGCTGCGCGACCGGGATCAAGGTCCAGAGGAAGTGGAAGGGTAGATAAGGCGGAGTTGCTGAGGTGAGAAGTCTGGAGGAGGGAGTAGTATGTCAGCAGAGCCTTCTTTGTGGCGTTGAATCTGGGCACGAGGTCAGGTGTCGCGAAGAGGTCAACCAAGCTATTGACAGAGGATAAGTAGAGAATAGATGCAGTATGGAGAGTTACGTACGTCTGTGTAATTGGTACAAAATCGTCCAGGTTGATACTTCTCTCGTTCTCCCAAAGGAGCTCCCGCGCCATGCGGGCGCAGTACAATATGTCCCTAAGTCATATGTCAATACGCGATTACTTGCATTTGTAGCAAACATACCAATCGGGCGCATTTACCGTGGCCTCGACCAGTTCACGTTCGATAGTAGCGGTTAGCCTCTTGGCGGCTAATCGAGAAGCTCCTTCCTCAGACGACAAAAACTGGCCCAGGAACGGACCCATAGTGATCGGCTGGCCAAATCTAAGTTATAATGGGTAAGAATGTCGAGTTTAGTGAGTGTACATACTTACTCCATTATCACCTATGATTCACTCCAAATTAGAACAAGCGAGAAACACCGTCGTTGACGACACGTACTCGACTTCGATACTTGCTCTTCTCGGTGTAAACGATGGCGGCGGGGACAACCGCAACAGATGCATTGTGTCCCTTCTCCTTCGCCCACTTCGCGTACTCCAGCGCGGCCCACGCAGCGCCGTCCTTGACCTGCATGATGCGCGGCTCTGTGTAACTTGTGCCCTCCGGGAACAGCGCGACCGCCGCACCCTCCGCCAGCGCGTCCATGGTACCTGCGAAGAGCTTCCGACGGTCCTTCGTCTTGCGGTCCACCGGAATGTTGCCGGCGGATGTGAGGATATAGCTCAAAGCCTTATTGGCAAAGAGAGTTTCTGGTGGTAGACGCTTAGTAGTTGCTCGGAAGCAGGAGGGTAGAGTGATTACGCTTTGC
This sequence comes from Terana coerulea, assembly GCA_024811115.1. Taxonomy (NCBI): domain Eukaryota; kingdom Fungi; phylum Basidiomycota; class Agaricomycetes; order Polyporales; family Phanerochaetaceae; genus Terana; species Terana coerulea. Next base: position 9,284 of record JAKOGH010000555.1, read on the forward strand.
CCAATAGTGTAGAATTCGTCCGTGCGGAAAGGCAGATGCTGCAACGATGATGAGCTGTGAGAATCCGCATTTCGCAGGCAACTCACACAGGACACAGGGGTCAATGACCATGTTATGGTGAGTAGCTGTTCTGTACGTGTCGCCTCAAGTCAGCATGCAGTATCTTCCGAACCCAAGGACGCGTTCCAAGCAAGTGATGTTCATGTGCAGCGCCAACAAGTTGTCCGGTCGTTTTGACGAGTTCGGACGTATCCTGGTGATACAAAATAATTCTATAGGAGAGCGTCTACAATCTTTCAACACTAAGAACATAACGTGCCACGTCTGATTCCGTGCAGCGTGTGGCGTGACGCTGCAGATGCATTCGACGTTCACGACACAAAAGCACACTTAAATGGCAGATTAAGCACTCACACAATGATAGGGCCATGCTCAGGGACGTTCTCTCCTCCAATGACGTGGACCTCGCTGAAGAACGAGACCACCGCCCAGCCCGCAATGCGGCGGATGATGCGGTGGATGACCTTCGCGTCCGACATCGCCCAGGACAGCAGCGGGAGCGCGGGTTTCGAGGTAGAGAGGAGTGGTGGGGTGGGGTGAAAGGCAGAGATGGTTGGGGCGAGTAAGTGGGAAGGAGAAGTGCCAGCAGCGAAGGACACCACAGCCAGAGACGGCTTGGTCTCTTGGGGAGACAGCGTCAAGAAGCGTTCGGCCCAGCAGTTCGTTGCGGGAGCTGCTGGAGCGAGTGCTCTGATGCCATCAGCCGAACTGAACTGCTCGACACGTCCGCGACGACACGGCAGACGCGCCCGGCCTCTCCTTCACCTGCGACCACTTTCACCATGCACAGCGTATATGCTAGAATAAACAACATCTCCGCGTTTTTGTCGTCATGTATGATGGCACTGCTGGCGGCCATTGCACTGTCGTCGTTGGTCTTCACGGCGGACCCCAAGGGGCAGCTGGGAATCGCTTCAATACAAATGTGAGTGATCCTGTGCGTTTTACGAGGGTGCAAAGTCAATGTTCGTCTAGATTTCCAGGGAGCACGAGACGCTATGCTAATAGGAAACAGGACTTTGCCTTCCTTAACTTCAACCTAACAGCAGGTGCGTACCCTGAACTGAAGATCTTGTGCTGTACTGATCAATAGACTCAGACCTGCAACCGCTATTCAACTGGAATACAAAACAACTCTTCCTTTACGTACAAGCAGAGTATGCTGATGATAAGGGGGTGAAGAATGAGGTTGTGATATGGGACAAGATCATCAAGAGGAAGGAGGACGCGAACCTTGCCTTCGTTGGACGCAACAAATATGTCTTCCGAAACCTGGGTTCTACATTCAAGTGAGTGATACTTCATTTGAGTGGCGGTACCGCTGCGATTGCAAGCCGCGGCGTAATACCGTACAAGGATCCTCCTAGGCAAGAATACGCCTAAATTTAAGCATTTCTCGGCGGCCGCATGTCCTCGAGCACATGTGCTTCGTGTATTGGGTGTATCACTACTTTTGGGTAGCAAGACGTGTCTGTTCCACATGTCACCGTTTACACCGTCGCTTTTGCTGTGCGATGATCTCGCTGGGCTTTCCCAGCGTTTCTACATGGCGGTGCTTGCCCATAGAATCTGTCACCGCATGCCCCGGCTCATCTTCACAGAACAACATACTGGGTTCTCTTCGCGGTACTGCTTAGGAAGCTAGGCCTATTCTCCCGCTGAACCTTAGTCTGTTTTCCTCCTCTTAACCTCCACGGCCGCATGCTCTTAGCCACGATCTGCTCCCTCTTTCCAGCTCCCATCTTTCCACGAACTCTGTACCTTGAATGGCTCTGACTTTTCATGGTTATAGGTACGCGCTTCCCGCCAACTACACCCTGCGATACAACGTAATGCCGTACGTGGGCCTGCTCACCTACGGCGAAGCCGCGCGCACGACGGAACCCGTTGGAGTTCCCGGAGAAGCGCACAGAGGTGGCATAGCACGGTCCCGTCCCCTTTGACCTCCGCCGTCCCACCCGTCCGTCGTCCGCCGACCCCGACCTCCGATAGCAGACTTGTACAGTACGCATGCACATGTCGGGCTGCGAAATGCGCTCCCAAGACATCTGACATATTGACACACCCTCCACATTCCATCCCGCTGTCCTCGTGTCTCTGCCGATGACTGTCGCCGACGCCCATCTTGCGAGGCGCGGCCCCAGGGGCTGATGGCAATGCAGGTGCGCTTTGTTCTGAGACGCCCTGCGCATGTACAGGGCAGATGAGATCCGCGTGTGCTCGTACTGCCTTGGCTTCGTCGCTCTGCGCAGAATTCGACGCGTTCGAACTCCACAGCCGGGTTCCCGCACAGTATGAACGTGAACGGCGTCCATGCCGTGCCGTGCGTCAATGGCGCACACGCTGGCGCCGTGCTAAACTCTGATGTTGTAGAGACAAGCGCGCGACGCGTACTTGGCTGGGGACGGCCACTGCGAAGGACCAGCGCAGCAGATATGGTACGTCTCTCACATCGTGCTTACCGCCGATTGAAGAACAGGCACAGCTGATAGACTTCGCTTTAGACCTCAAGCGCTAAACTGTAATAGGTCACGGCAACACGGATAGCCATGCGTGCCCCACATGGACCGGAATATTGCGTTAATTTTGAACATAGCGGCCGTGCTAGTGCGGAGTGCGGGTGGGTCATATGTCGTGAATTATAGGCTATGCTGCATATATTGACAAGGCATGTTTTGTTGCTAGCGCGTTGCAATATCTGTGGCCATCTATGAGCGGCACTTGGTGAACGCGCCGACGTCTACGATGTGCGGGTGCAGTCGTTCGACAAAGACGGTGCAGCGAGCCGAGCTGTCGACATTCTTTTGTCTGCGCACGGGCTGCCCCGACGAAGCCACGGGACTTGGAAGTAAGCCACGGAGTTGTCGTTATTTGCGGCTCGGACTCATGGCCGAGTGATAGAGTCACGTCTACGTTTATTCATGCGCGGGGCTTACTGGCAACGGTGACACGAAAGTAATACGGGCGTATCCGCTCACAGTCCCGGTCACGGTCCGATCCGTGAATCCAGCTTTTGCCTTCGCGATGCTGCAGGCTACCGAGGTTTCGAACCCGACTGAACACATACTTCCGAAAGACGGCATAGCGCTGAACCTCTCCCCCTCTGGGAGCCTACGGCACAGAAAGGGCATGCGTCATTGGTGCGGTGTTCATCCCGTTCCGTTCGGCAGCATTCTTGTTCCTAACCTTCTTCTCGTTTAGGTTCGCAGCTCGAAGCTATGGCTTGGGAGCCGCGAGAATACACGGCATGGCTGTGCGGATGTGTACGCGGCAGAATCTGCGCGGCGATGCGAGAACACAGAACACACGTCGAGGTGTGCCTGGCTGGCGGCCCACGCCGGCGTTACTGTAGGGTCCGGACGTTGCAAGGGCTGCCCCGCTCCCATCGTTATTGCCCTCGCAGAACCCTGTCCGACGTGTCCGACATGCTTCGGCCTTTCTATGTCGTCCAGCTCGGCATCGTCCATGGCTCTCAACTTCTTTGCATTGGGTTCTATCTGCCCGATTTCCTGATGGAAATGGGTGCCTGCTCCCGATTGCTGGAGTGTTTCCCGCCGCTCGTTCTTTGCGAGTGTGCAACCCGGCGGCGGTTGACGGGGAGGCTCGACACGGGCAGAGCTTCAATACCAGAACAGCTCGAAGTACGCTCCAGGCCAGGCCTCCAGCGATGGCGGTGAAGTTGATGAAGATGCCTGCTTTCCTTCCCGCTCCTGCTCGTCATACGTCCATCCTTCTCTTTCACCCTTTCACAGACATCATTAACTCAGGCTTCAGGGGTCTTAATCACCAATATCACCGGATCCTCTGTTCTTGCTGCGTTCAAGTGGTTGCGGAACGCATGGAAGTCGGGATTCACCGCAGGCATTTTCCTGGTCCCTCGGTGTGATGTTGGCACGGCACGATGTCGGGGTTACGCTCCCGTGCGACGGAGTTCGCTGACACTCCGCGAACACGGTCGCGCTCAGCGAGCGTGTCCAGGATGTTCGTCGTCGCGGGTCCTCAGGGCGGCATGCTATGGCCGGTGTCTGCCTGTCTCAGGCCTTTGTCGGCCATCGACCAGGCTCTTCACCGACCTGCGAGGCTGGCGGACACGGCGTTCGCTCTCGGTGGACACAGCTTGCACCGTCGGACTTGAACAGGCCACGATGCAGGCGGTATCTCAATAGCCCTATACCTCGTGAGCGTCGGCTTCCATGTCTACGCGCTCACGCTGACCGAGCTTTCAGCCACAGCCGCGCAGAAGGTCATGAGTAGCGAACCGAGATGGCCGAGCGGGTGCCACCACCAACACGCCAGTGGTCGGAATGGTAGCACACCAACCCTTTCCTCCGCCTCGCCTCTTCTCTGTGGCCCGGCGGACACCTTTTACAGTTAGATGCAGCCCTGATTCGGATTTCCCGGTTGTTTACGTTTCTCGACGATTCGGTATTCATTCTTTTGACCTCGGTCACCCACACTTTCTTATGGTGCCTTTCCAGGTCCTTATCAGCCCGAGATGGTAGCAACGCTGCTGCCTTTACGGGGCGACCGTTCTCCTTCTTTGGAAGACGCCGTCATCGAGGGGCCGCCTGTCATCGGTTTGGCATCACGCATCAGAGTGGCCTCTGGAAAGCACAGAAGGGCTCTCGTCATCTACATAGTGAGGCATCGATGATCGATTCAGCAGTTGACGTCTGACATTACTTCCAGTGCACGACCTCAGAGTCTCTTCTGCCGCGATATGCTACGAACCGGCACACTTCCTATAAGGAAATTACTTGCCGCCACCATCATGGTTGGGCAGGTTCGCTTTATTCTTTCACATGGAAGAATATTATTGGCAAGGTTGGCCCTACCATAAGTCAGCTCAATTTACTGCCTCCCGCGGTGAACTTTCGTATTTATTTGCTAGTTTTAGTCGAGAAATATGCTTCAACCACGCTTTTGCGCTAGCCACAGGAACAATTCTCGGTGTGTACATTTTTGCGTCTTCAAAGCAGATTTTCTCGTCAAAACTTCTTAGATGTCGCTAAAGGGGCACTCACCGAGGGCATTCAATGAAACTGTCTATACTTCCCTCCCAGAGAAGCCCAAAAGGTCTGTATTCATTTTATTTACGTGCGCAGTACACATCATCGTTATCTCGGCTGGTTCAACTCTCTCACTAAGTCCTCATCAGGATCCTAATAACCGGAGACGGTACGGGACACAACAAGTCCTGCCTTTTTCGTTGAAGAGTCAGGCTGTTCAGCAGGCGGTCAAAGCCCACAGTGCGGCTCCTCGACGTCAGCGCTGACTCATATCTGGCGTGCACGACCACCCGGGTGCGGATTTTCGGAACATACAGTGTCATACATCGACATCACACCAAGTCGGCCGAACGGAGTGTACAGAATCCTTTTTTCGCAGAGCCAGCTTTCACCTGGATGGCATGGCTGTCACTGGCAGGCGGCCGATCTGGGAGGCTCCCGCGTAGCTCCCGGAGCAAACAAAGTCAAGGACCCATATGATCGAGATTGCCCTCGCATCGGTCCGTCCTCGCCTTTTCGAGCCCCCCGACGCGACGACGCCCCGAGCCCTCACCAGCGTGCCCGCACGCTTCTCTCCTCGGCTGCGAGGCTGCGCGGCCGTCTGGGCGCAGCCTCCGTCGACGCCGCAACATCCGTGCGCCAGATAATTACCATGGCACTCCCGCAGGGTCGTCCGGGTATGGTGCGTGGTGAACGAGCGCGTTCTCGCTGCGTGGGCACGCGCGTCGAATGCGGACTGGCACACACGGGACACAACCTTCGCCTGCATTTGGGCCTCCATCTGGCAGCTCGCAGGGAGGCGTGCGCACCCGCCGGTGATCGTTTCCCAACGCGCGGGGGCGTGGGGGCATCGATGGCCAAGATCCGAGGACATCTGGGAAGCGTAGGGTCGATGCTGCCACGCGCAACGTTGCAGCCTGCAGCCCGCGGCCAGCACGCTTTGCGCGTCCGCTTCTTGCACGCTCTGTACATCATATTGCTCCTTCTCGGTGGCCCGCCGCGTGTTTGCTGGACGCCGAGCACCCCGCGGTACTTACTGCACTGCTCAATGTTGAATATACCTCCCGAGAGCTTGCCTGGAAGAAAATCGTACCACGATGTGCCCTTGCGCTAGGTTTGTGAGCTAATTTACACTTCGTTTGTGTGGGTGCTGAGCTTATTCGATTGCTGGCAGCGCGAGGCAAAGCCACCAAACTGGATCTGTGTGCAATCCTATCATGGCTCGTGGGCCAATTGTGGAAGACTAAACACGTTCGGTGATGCAGATGTCATATAACGGCTGGCGGGAGTCTCAGCTTTGCTTGTTCAGGGTCTTGTGCATGCGAGCTGCTATCTCAGACTTTGTGCACAGCTCCTTGGGTGGATTCTATGGACATGTATGTACCGACGCGCCCATGTCCAAGACAGCGGGCCGATCCAAAGCGCACAAGTAGTCTCGGATTGCACAGCATCGTATTACATTAATCTAATGTGGTATGTACTCTGAACAAACACATGGGTATAATGGGTATAGTACATGAAATGGAATCCTTGGGTCCTTCCTCCAGAGTCTGCCATAACAAATAACCTCGTGGCGGGACATGAATAACGTGAGGAAAGGGGATTACAAGCGCAGCCTACAGTAGACAGAGGGCGTGACAGCGTGCGTACAACTGCGAAAGCAACAGGGAAAAAGAACAGCGCGACAGAAGAGCAGGAAGAACGCCAGGGTATCGAGGGTCACGGAACGCAGGGAAGGATAGTCCAGGAGATGAAAGAGAACAATCAGCAAGGAACGCGGGCGTAGCCGGCGGACGCAGGGTAGAGCGCGGCTTCGGCTTCGCGTTGGCGTGTCCCCCGGCGCGAGTTGACGGGGTACTCGCAGCGAAGGTTACGTCGGGCACATTGACTAGTGGAAAAAAACAAAACATCAGAAATAATACGGCGTGAGCGCGCGGGGGCCACTCACTTGCACGTGCGGTCCTTCTTCCCCGGCGGCGGGCTGCCGCACGCGATCTTGCGCTTCCGGCAGAAGAAGCACGCGAGCGTCAGCGGCTTCTTCGGCGGGTCCTCGACGAGCGGCGGGCTCCGCGGCGCGGCGAGCGCGATCGGCGCCGGGTACGAGTGGTGCGGCGGCGGGTACGCCAGCTGCGCGTACACGGGCCGCGGCTGCTCGAGCGCCGGCGGCGGGACCGCATATGCTAACGACGACGACGACGACGGGCGCGGCCGGTAGAACGCGCCGTGACCGCCCGCGTACGGCGCGGCCTCCTGGTACGGCAGGTGCGCCATGGGCGACTGCGAGCGCGGGGACGCCTTCGGCGGGGGCGGCGGCTCGGCATACGCGCCCGCGAAACGCTCTGCGGAGCCCGCCCGGTGATGGTCGCCCGCGCTGTGGCGCCCCAGGGTCTCCTGCGCGCGCGTAGGCGTCGCTGCTGGGCTCGCCAGGGCCGGGGTGGGCGTAGGGCGGCGCGAGCTTGTAGGACGCGCCGCCGTCTGCGTAGTACGCCGGGTGCGCGAGCTCGCCGTGCGCGCCGCCGTCTTGGCCCACTGGGTACGAGTACTGCTCGGCGGTGATGACGCCCGGGAGCGCGCCGTGCGCCGCGTCGTGCGCGTAGCCCGCGAACCCCGCGCTGTACGCGTGCGCGTGCGGCTCGCCGTAGTAGCGCTCCTCGCCGAGGCGGGCGTCATCCGAGTGGGTGGGCGAGTCGTAGAAGGTGCCGGTGGAGTCTGAGTCCGACGCGGGCGAGAGCTCGCCGGACTCGTAGTAGGCAGGCAGGGGCACGGTGTGGTACGCGTGCGCGCCGTCGGGGTGCGGCTGCTTGGGCGGCGCCCAGTCGTCGCTTTGCTGGGAGATGTGTTCACCAGGGTAGGCGATGACGGCACCGGTGGCGTCTCCGTAGTACTGGGGAGATGCCTACTCGAGGCCGATTGAGATACAACCTTGATAACAGGGCCGGCAGGGACTCACCTGATGACCTGCAACCTGCACGGCGCCCGAGTCATGTGTCGCCGCGTCGTAGGCGTGGGCGGCGGCGGCGGCGGGCTCGGGCTGTGGGTAGTAGTAGTGCCCGCCGGGGTGGGGGTAGGCGTGCGGGTCGATGTAGTGCTGGTACGAGCTGTCCATCCCGGAGTACTCGCGATCGTGCAGCGGAGGCGGAGGAGGGGACGTCGCCACAAGCCCGGGACGGAGAACGGAAGGAAAGGCTAAGTTGCCGTCGATCGTGGAGGACGGAAGGGGCGAGGGAGGCGTGCGCAGGGATCGAGGGGAAGTGCGCCGAGGAGGAGGACATCTTATACGGACGAGGCAGGCAGTATCAGGCGAACTGGGACACAAATCAGGAGAGGATGCGTTCCTCCCAAGTTGAGGTTTGTTTTGCGATGTGGGCGCTTCGGGCGGAGACTCGCCCACGGGGATTTCCGGCCCTCGCCATTTGCTGGATCAAGCATATCCCACCGCGGACGGGGGCGTCTGCGACGCAGATTCGGCGAGAAAAATACCGCAGAGATCTGCCTGTCCTCTTTCGCCATCGGCCTGACATCGCATAACGCTTTCATCTCGCAGAGTCGCCCTGCTCCCAGCTCCGGATTTGATAAACCTCGCTCGCCCGTCACGTTGGTCGACTGCTCACGGCATCGGCCTAAACCGTGCCATGCAGCGTGCCCATGCTCACAAAAAGAAACAAAGGCTTTCACTCGAAAGCCCGTGGTATCGACTCCATCCCGTCAATCGATGTCGTCTCCCTGCCGATGCAAGCCACGATGAACTAACGAAGTGCGGTATCAGACATGATCAGCCCACTGCGCAACCTTGTTTGCGGCCGCTTCTGCCCTCAGAACACCCGTCCCTGCCCAAAGCCCTGCACGCACGCCATCGACACCACGATTGCTGCTCGCTATGGTTTAGTGGCCGTTAGGCTTCTTCGCTTTGCGAGGTAGATCATCAAACATCCAGCCGGGTAAGTGGACGCCTCCTACCGCTTTGTCCTAATTCAGCGCCTACCCGCCCGACACGGCACACAGCCTGCCCTCGTCGCTCGCGCCGTCTGCCGGCGAACCTTGGCTGACAACGTGTTCAGACTCCTCCTCGCGCAGCGGACCCTCGCTGCCTCGCTGCCCCCTTCTTCCTCGACCCCCGCTGCCCCGGTTTCCCAGTGCCGACACAGACGGATTCCCGCCACCGACATGCGCTGACGACGTCTAGCTTCCCGCCCGCATTCTGGCCCGGCCCTCGACACCACCGTTCTAGACTAGCTTTGGGCCTCCACTTGTCTCGAACCCTAAAGCCGGCCGACGCTGGTTCTTCATTAAGCACCTGATCTGGAGCCTACTCTTGTTGGGTGGCGACCGATATGACCGATTTCTTTTCATTGTCCCACTCCCACGAGAAATTCGAGCGGGGCGCAGCCAATTCTCGTCTCGGACCACCCCGCTTCCACGAACGCACTTCTGGGAGACCCGTATTGAACTCTAGGGAGCGAAGGTGCGCTGCGAGGTCCGTCATTTTCGCGGAGGCTGCGTCCGTATGGACCATCTGACGACAATGTAGCAGCCGCAATGATACCTGGTGCCTGGCCTTTGCCTTGCAAGGTTAAAGAGCGTCCGCATGGGACCTCCCGCGTCGCAACGTTAGTGCTCATATTCCCTTGCGTCGTGCCACTCTTCCCGCCATGCCGGTGGGATGAATGAGACATCACTTCAACTCGACCACTCGCGTTTCTGGAGCCGGCGCGGATGGCCGGATGGCGAATTCAGTACACAATTATTCCCCCAATTTTCGTAGGTTTTATGAACGTCTGTCTCCAGGGTGCGTCATGGTTGCGCTTCCTACGCTCGTGGTCTCGACGTGTCGACGTGTCACACTGGGCCCGCGCCCTTCTAGCCGATCCGTGCACTCGAGCGCAGGGCTTCATCCCCGTCGGCCGTGGTGAGTCTGCCATTCATGTTTTCTGCGTGAACAGATGGCTCATTTTCGTCGCCGTTTCACGCGTGCTTCGCAGGGCCGACGCCACCCTTCTTCTGCGCACATTGTGCGCACCGACGGCCCCCTCCGCCATCGCCATCGGTTCGCGAAGCCGCCGCTGGGGCACAGGGAAGGCTTCGCGCCCAGGCATCGGATGATTGACGTGGGGTCGAAGTGTGGCGAATCCTCCCCTCCCCCGGTGCGCAACCCGTTGCATCCTCATTACGCTGCGATTTCTGGTTGCGATTTCTGCGGGACGTGATGCTTCTGCCGCGATTGCCCGCCGGTCGTTCTCAAGGTCCACGTCAGACCCCATCCTCATCGTTTTTGCGGCGGTCTTGGCCCTGGTTGACAGATTGACCCTATGCGTGCGTCGCAGACTGACAAAGCGATTGAGACATTCCAAGTTCCAATGTATGGTGCGTCTCCCTGCGCTGGCGTCATACTGCGTTCACACGACGACCTCCTAACACACTCGTTCACCAGATACAGGGACCCTTGAACTCTTTTCTCGAGCATTCCGCGCCAATGCTCTCCAGAACTTCGGACCCTGTATGCCCGTCAGACGCCATCGGCAGCACATGTCGCCCAGACAGACGCGGTGTGTGCGACCCAAATAGCCCGATATCTGTTTATCCAGTCGCCCTGGGGGCTTCCCTGTTTAGCCTCCTCAGATCTGGAGATAGACAGCTGCTGCAGTGCCGCACGAAGCTGATACCGGAAGCTTGCAATTATCAGGCCGAGGCGATCGTGGCGGGCTGCATCTCAGCGGCGCTGGAGATATTGCAGCGGCCCTTTCCTCTGGAGCGCAGCTGCCTTCTGTCGGCCGCCCGGCTTACCATCATCGAACCTCGTCGAACCCACATCTCACGGGCCGCAGAGAATATTCCATGCTTCGTCGCTCACGCAATTCGGGGGCTTTAGCGACGCCAAACGGTCAAAATGAATCAAGGTGTGTGGTGTCGCGCAGCAGGAAGACGTTTCACTGCGTATATTAATGACCCAAGCCCTTTCTTAGTCTGCCTTGTTTACTCTCTCTACCCACCCAGTATTATCGGCCACCAGGGATTACCCAGGGCCACCGGTGCGCGCGTCGCTGGATGATGAAGAACCGTGCCAGGTGTTTCAGGACTAAACGTTCTCCAGAGACGCGGCGGCCTCTCGCCGTTTTCCTTACGGAAGGGGTCAACGTACGTGCAGAACTCTGACTTTGTCGTCGCTGACCAACCCGCCGTTCTCAGCTGCGACACGGCGTGACGCATGCATGGAGGGTAGACGCGCCGAGCTGAAGCCTGGTGTGCCGGATGCCCTTGTCTGTAACTGCCTGACTCAGGCCAGCCGTCTCGCATCATCGATGGTTGGCTTCTGCGGCCTGCGACGTCTTCTCTCGCGCTACGACGGCTCGGAGGCGCTGTCGTACTCAGGGTACGTGGCGGTCTCTGCTGCTCTCACATTGGACGCTCAGGGTGCTTCTAGGGCGGCGAGTGTTCTAGGTTTCGATCTGCTACTTGCTATATCCCGGATTTTTCAGCACCCATAGCTGTCTATACGCGACTTCTAGGCCGTCCGAGGAGGTTGTGCCAGTGCAGCAGCGCCGAGATGCGCTTGGGCCCGACCGATTGCGAATCCGATCGCGAACCAAGGCCGCATGGGGTCTGCCTGCCATACTGAGGGGCGTCGATCCGGAGTTTGCCTGCGCACGTCGGGCGGCCGCTTTCCGGTTCCTCGCAGCGGCTCGCCAGAAATACAGACAGCGATGCACACCAAGACCTTGATTTTATCTAAGCGAACGCCTCATGTTGTGTTTTATCATGGACCTATCTTCGGAGCTCAGACACCGCAGAGGGCTTGCGCGACCTTTGGAGCCGCGCTGTATGTCAGTTGTGGGGAACGAAGCGCACCACGACGGGGCATCGTGACCCCTCCTCCTGCTTTCAGTTGCATGCACTCGGCGGTTTGGCGGGGCGTTGCGTACCTGACCCACTCTGCACGTCATGTCAGGGAAAGTTAGGCTTGATTGGATAAGGTTGTCATCCAACTCAATCTCCTATCGATCAGGTTGTCCCTCCCTGCTGCAGCTGGCCAGGACGCGAATCAGCCGACCCGCCGCCGTGCGCTGCGTGGCGGACATGCGCCTTGCCATCAGCTCCATCCCGCGAGCTCCGGGCTCCGAGCCCTGGTACGCTGTTCGCCGTATCTGTAGTACCGTTACCACCGTACGTAACATAATGCCCATGCTGTGTATCTGTATTTCCCGGAGCATGAGCGTGGCATTCGGGACGCAACGAGGCGACTCCAGCCGCCCTGCGCCAGTCAGCAGGCTCAACCGTCGACAGCCCTGGCGTGGCGTTGGCGTGGCGGCTCCCGAGCTTCCCAGCCGCGCGAGGTGAAATCAAATGCGCGTTCGCGCGTGCTGTCGAGCTGAGCTGTGCACTCGGCTTTGTATAGCAACACCGTATACACCACCGCAGATGTGATGCTGCAGAAATGCGCCGCAGCCGCTTAGATATACATCTGCGTCGCACGCTAGTACGCCTCCGTATACTGATTCCTCCAGCTCTCGTCAGAAAGAGGGAAGGTCCGACGGCATCGTACTGCGAAGAGGGGATGTAGGTCACAGCGTCGTCGTGGCTTCCACCTCAAGCGAGGCAGGCCCGACGTCCGCCCACGAGGGCTCCTCGGGCCAGCCCGTCGCGAAATGCTTCACCGCGAGCACCATCTGCGCCGCGCACCGCGCCTTGCTCAGCGCGCCCACGCCGGTGCCCAGGCCCGTCATGAGCACCGTCCTGATCTGCTCTTCCGCGCCGTGCGCCGCGTTCCACTGCGCCACCTCGGCGAGGAGGGCCCACATGCTGTTGTAGGCGAGGTCGCGGTGCCAGTCCACCTTCTCCGGGACGCGCATCGTCGGGAGGACCGCGAGCACGCGAGCGGCCCAGGGGTTGCGGCCGGGCCCGGAGACGTCGGGCGGGAGCTCGACCAACGTGCAGGACGAGGGTGGGGCGAAGCCGCGCCAGCGTGTTCGGAGTGCTGCCTGGACGTGGCGGGAGAGCCGTTCGACGTCCTTCGTCTCGCCTCTGAAGGCTATGGAGAGGTCCATGTCATAACTATTGGCGAGCGATGTCGGGTTCGTCAGCATTATCCAGTATACACGCGGAGAACACTCACCCTCCATCCATCAGCCCGAACGAGTTCGCTGGGGAGACTATGCAGTCGCAGCGAAGCAACGCGGGGTCTGCCTCGCGCAGTCGGCACTCGCGCACAGTGAAGTGCTTTTCAGCTTCATCGCTGAAATACTTGCACGCCGCCTTCTTCCACAGCTCGACCAACGTTTCTCCGCCTGCTGACTTGCGTGGCGGAGGCTCGATGAAGATGAAGTGAGGGATCGACATGATGCCTGCAGGTGGGGTTAAGATCTATGACGCTCGCGGTGTTACTAAATGCCAGCGCACTCGGAGACGACTCAGACGAACTGACAGACAATGGTGGAGAGGATAGTTGCCCTCCAGATGCTATATGAGATGTCTCATGTACTGGGGAGAGGCCGGGATTGGTCAGAGAGGTGAACGCCATACCCGAGACTGGAGGCTGTGGAAATGATAAGCACGAAATGGTAAAGATGAGATAAGGTCGGCAAGCCCCGCAGATTATAGAAGCGCCCAAGACGATCTGTGCGAAAGCGTTAGCGCCAAGCTGTACTCTCGTTTTTGAACTGGCACCTCAGTCACAGGTATAAGTACAAAGGCAGACAGAGCCCACGTAGAGCTAAACGGGTGCGCGAAACTTTCCAGTTATAGGAGACTGTGCGAAGGCTGATGATTCCACCAATTTTTACAGATTTTTGATACCCGCGAAGTCGACTTTGGCCACGTCGGCCTGAGCCCTGGCCGTGTTTACTGTGCCCAGTTGCGGTCTCAGCAAGCAGTGTCCTCAAGCGATGTTCAAGTCTTATATTACTTGGGATAACTTGACGCAGTGTTTCGGAACAAAAACGCGGTCGTTCATCGACAAACGATCGAAACCGCTGGGATACATACCCGTCTTTTCTGCGCACAACGTCCGCAGGCCCAGCGCACTCGACGATTGATGTTAGCCACTCATGCTCAAGGCACAGGTCTGCCATGCTCGTAGCTCTCGCCTTTTTGCAAGGTGGATCTCTCTCTGTCTGTTGCGCTATATCGCTACTAATCTCAGATTCTCGAGTCCAGTCATAGGACCCTAATACAGGCCGCTTCGTGTGTGAAAGCCACTCACGACACCCATCGCGTATCGCCTCATTGTCGCCTGGACACGTAAACGTGTTCTTGTCTTCTTCAAGGCCGCAATGGCATGTTTCGTGAAAAGACGCTATAAGTCGCCACCGCTGCATCCGCCATGTTTTCTTCCATCGGCCGCCATCATGCTCATCCCCTGCCATTCCGACCGCACGGTTGCCCTACGCAGCTACTCCGCTGCCTTGGCGCAGAGTACGTCTTTTTGCATCGGTTTCCTCCCATCACGCCAACACAGGTACGCTCCCGTCGCAGGTGGAGAGGATCCTGCGCATGCAGTGACCGATACGCCAGTAGCGCGCATACATCGACCTGTGTCGCCCATGCCCGAAAATTTGGCAGACCTCCTTCACTCTATCAAGCGGGCTATTTCTGGCGGACAAGTCCAGACGAAGTCACATCACCTTCCCCTAACGAGTACGTCCATTTACCGCACAATACTCGGCAACCCATTGAATGGACGCGTCGATAGAGCTTCCAACGCAGAAGATCTCTCCTCAATTGATGATTCATTGTGAGCCCATCATTCCAGACTTTTAATAAAGCGCAGCGGACTGAAGTGAGTTATTTCCTAGCAAGCAATATGTAACATTGCTTCACCCTGCATACCGCAGGGGTTCTGGGCACGTCGAATCTCCGAACGGTACTGTTGGACGGAACTCGTCCGGGACCGCGCGGACCTCCAACTCCGCGACGACCTTGAGTCGCTCATCTGGACGACGCTGTGGCACGGCCTCATCAGGCATGAAAATGGCCTGTACCTGCCGTGCAGGGCGTGGAGATCTTGCATTAAGGGCGAAAGCCGGCAAGCCATCGCCGACGTCGTCTTATCCCATGCCTTCGTGCGCGACGAGGAAGACCACCGACTTTTACTTCCTGAAGAGATGTGGACCGCTTGCGTGCTGCTTCGCTGTGGCTTGCTGAACTCGGAAGGGTACAGCCTGGACGATGTGCGCTGGTATGATGAGTTTGCGGCGATCTGCAGGGAGGAAATGGACGAGGACCCGGTTCGGGACTGCTGGCGGCTGTTTGCGCAAAAAAAGCGAAGAGTAGAGAAAGTTTCAATAAACATGGTGTTTTACGAGCATGACAGTTCTGTAGCCGAATAGCTAATTGTACGTGACAACAAGACGGACGTGATGAACCCAACGCGCTTCAAGGACTGGTCAGGTCGGTATCGTCCTAGCCGTCCTCCGGCATCATCTTCATCCTCTTCGTAGGCCCCTGGTCAATCTCAACTTGCGGACGGGGATGAGGCGGAGCCACACGACTCGATCTGACCGCACCGAGCTCTCCTGGAGTCTGTGGGTCGAAAGCGGTTAACAATCCGGCAGGAATGGGTAACATGCTCAATCCCGAATGAGTTAGATCGTAAGGGGAAGCTCCCAGAATGGTGCGAATTGGCATAGGAGTGACATGACCGAATATGTCAGAACGACCTTCGATGGCCGCTGTGAGTTCATTGTAGAGCGGCCCCAGCAGCCGCTTGTAGGCGGTGTCGTCGCCATAGCTGATGCTTTTCAGGATCTCTTTGCCGTTCTTCTGTTCCGCTTGCCAGCTATAGAGGGCCTGCAACGCGTCCGATTTCTGGATCTACAACGCGGCCGAACATCAACCACGAGCCAAGCTGGACGAACGAACGGGCGTACCTTCAGACCCTGAGGCCTCCCCTCGACCTCAGCGTGCGTCGCCAGGCCCTGCGCGTACTTCTCCAGCTTGACCTCGATATGCTTCCGCTTGGCCTGGCCAATCCGTCGGAGCGTAAGCACTTGGTCGCATGCGCTGCTGCGCCCTAGCAGAAAACCGCGCGCATTCTCGCAGCTGTCGCACTCGGTTCTACAGCTCCACCTCTCGAGGTGATCGATCTGGTCCCGAAGAAGCGGAGTGGAAGGAGGGGCGGGGCCAAGGACCTTCTCCAGCCACGCACGCAAGATCGTGCGGAAAATCGGTGCCAGCGAGTCAAGAGCCCCGTAATTGACGGCCCAATCACGGAGTTTGGGAAGAAGAGGAATCAGGGTGCCCGTCAGATAGTCCTTGTCCAAGTCGTTGGGGGTCAAAAGATCGAGGATGTGATGAGCACAGTGCATGTAGCGCGTCTTCGCGCACCGCTCAAGGGCTGCGATAATCAAGGCTTGATCTTTTCGTGCGACCTTCGCCACATACTGTTGCGCAAAACCAGCAACGGCGGAGGCGACGATGTGCCCGGTATAACCTTCCGGTCTGTCAATGCGAGCGTAGAGCTTCTGGAGGCCGTCGACCGCGATGCGCAACGCTGCCTCGGATAGGTCTATCGCCTCCAACTTGGGTAGGACGCTATCACACACAACTATTAGACGTGCAGCATTTACAAGCGATGGACGCACATTTTTCTGAGCGGCCCCATGTCGTTGCTTAATATCGTCACTGATAGAACGTGCACAAATCCGGGCTCCGTCAAATTGCTAGCGTCCGCACAAACATAGTCTGTGTACCGTTGGAAGACAGTCTTGTGGAGCCTTTGAAAGCCTGCATAGCGCGCAAGACCGGAGTGTGAACGCGCATGGTCTATGCAAAACGCGAGAAGTGCGACCGTCTTTTCCAAGCGGTCCCCCGACTGGTCCTGCCCAGTAGTGACAGGCGGGACTCGATCAAAAATGGCGGGAAGTAGGCCAGGGAATCCCAGGTCGAGACAAGCGGTCACGTATGGCCGTGCTATCGCGAGGTAGTCGACAGTGGATTGCGTAGGCTGACTATTCCGAGCATCCAGCCCAGCGGGCCTCACTGATGCAGGAGGTCTGACTTCGCAGAATGTCGCTTTACGAATGGCCTGGGACAAGATAGATGAAACGGCTGCAGAGACGGCATCGGTGTCTCTGCACGCCACAAGCTCGAAGAATTTACGAGCACGCGTGGCGAAGGCAAGCAGAAATCTCGAGTCCGACACGTCGAAAAGTCGTGGAAGTACACTAGTAGATACGTCAGCACGGAAATATGGCAAAACCGTAGTAGCGACTGACCTATCTTGGAGAAATCGGATGCCGCCGTTTCCCCAGGTGGCGTCCAGTATGGCTGTGGCTTCGGATTCCTCGGGCTTGGTCAACGTCTTCAAAGTCGGTTGCGTCTGTACTTGTATCCATGACTGTATATCGGTGTACAGCGTACCATCCTGGTTCTTGGTATCTTCAGTGCTGTCACAGCTTTCCTTCTTCTTCTTTGTAACCCATCTCCCGAGGGTACTGAAGAAGCCCAGGCGCGAAGTATTGTGTTGGTCGCTGCTCAAGATCGTCTCAAAGGTGGTCTTCATCGCCTCCCAACCAAATTTCTCCAAAGCGACCAGACATGTCTGGTCCCCGACGGCCCTCTTGTTGACTTCCTCAGAGCACGACGCCGCCGCATGTGCCCAGAGCTCAGGGTCGTTCCACTTGACGGCGGCTTGACATATGCTCTCCGCGGCACGTCCGCGGTCGAAGGCTCCTTCGGGCAAGGATAAATTCGACAAAGTCACGAACTTCCGGGGAGGATTGCTCGAACTCGTCGCCCCCAAGGATTCGGAAAGCACCTCGCACGCCTTGCGAAATCCGTCCAATCCAGGGCACAAAAGAGCAAAGTGATTGCGTTGTGGCCAGATGACAAGAACTGTATGGCGATGCTCTGGCGGGGGATGCTTTGATCAATATTTATGGTATATGTGAAGGAAAATGTCTCACCTCGCACGAGCGCTCCACGCTATATCGGAAGATAAAGCTTTGCACGTATTGACAAAGGGACATCAGACTCACGTTGAGCGAAGTCGGTGATGGTTTATATAGCTGCTCGTCACATTTGCTGTCCTGCACACACTTTTTCAGATTTTCTGGGATAAGTTCTGTCTGCTGGTTGTACTCCAAGTCAGATAAAATGCGATTGCCGTCCAAATCAACTAGGTTATCGATCTTCATGGCATCTGTGGAGAGCCCGTCAAAGTCGACGTACTGATCGCTGTCTGCGTCTCCATTGCCATACATGCAGGTATACTCGTCCTCCAGCTGCCTTCTGATTGACCGTTTGCGCTTGTCCTTGCCGATCCCCGAGCGGAGAAGACGTGCAGTTGCGAGGCCGACGGAGAAGCCGTATTGTCTGGAGAGAGCGGTGAGGAGAGTGGCCCTATTCGCATCAGTACCTTTCAATGCGCTTTCGTTCAGGTCCGGCTCCCTGTAGTAGTTGTGGTCTAGCAAGTAGATGATCTTCTCCGGGCTTTGACCCGTGTCATCGTCGCGCCATGCAAGCAGTGCCTCCTCAAGACTGTCAAGAGCCGTGGAGTATGTTGTTGACGTGGAGATCAGAGGCTGTCCGGAGCATATGAGGTGGTAGAAGAAAGCTAGACAGTGCCCTGGGGTGTTAAGCTGGACTTCTGGGCGAATCCCCGTGTGCCATGAGAGAGCAGTCGTACGGAATTGGCTGATTTCAGATGTCGAGGAGAGACCACCGTTTGCGAGATGAACGGCGCCGCCCATCAACGCGGTAGGTAGGATGATAACCAGTGTCGCGAACGCTCCTTCAGACATCTTGATGCTAGATGAGATGTATAAGTGCCAAAACCTGCCAAACATCTTGGAGCCGAGTTGGCTTACTTAGGGTATGCAAAAGGCCTATACGTTGCCCATCAGCGCATGTTTTTCACGAGTACCAAATGACACTTACTGCGAGCCAGGCCCATATAACACAACCTCTTGCAATTCTGAACAACGCACGTCGTCGAAGGCGTCGACGACAAGCGTCTCGCAAACGTCTCCGAGGACTGTCGCCAAGAAGCTTTCCCAAGCCGGATTCAGGATTGTAACCTCAAGACCACATATGACGCTTAGGTATATGCACCATAGACGAAATCCTATAACATACCACTTGTGCATCTACCACCCATTGGTCCCGCGTAGCCGTTTCAATGAGACTGCCAACTCCTTTGATAGCCTCTGCATCTCTTGCGCAGAGTGGCAGGCCCACGGTTTCGAAACCAACGTCGGAGAGTTGAATAACAGGGTTGGGGGCGTCGACATACGACTTGTGAAACGAGGAAGTTGCGTGGTAGCCAACGTTACTGTTGTTCAGCGCAGTTTCGAGAGCTTTCTGCATGCAGAAATAGAATGGCGTAAGAAGACGAATAGGCAACTTGCTTTACAAGTGCTAAAAGTTCGGTACTGATAGAAATGACTTACCTTGACGCTTTGTGGATGTCCAGCAATATATTCTTGTGGCTTCGCAGAGCTCTCACTTCGCACTGGTAGGTTCATCGCGCTCGATACAGACTCAGCCATATGAGCGGATCCGATGTCGGGGCTCGGGGGCATTGGGACCTCGCAGCGAGCGTGCTGGCGCGCCCTTTATACAGCCCACACTCGCATTTTCCCACGCCATGCTACGCTGCAGATCGATAGGCAGCGACGCAGCTGTCAGTGTGTTCTTTTGGGTGTGGCGAGGGAAGAAACTGACAGCTGGCGCTTTACAAAGGAAGAAGCCAAATTTTCCAGATCTGATGCGCCACCTCCCGATTCGGACGAATCGGAGAAAGTCACTTTGTGATGTGACCTCAGTGTGGTTGCTTTCGCAGGGGACTGCAGCTCTCGCTGCTCAATATTCCATGACCATCTGAGGGTTGTGAGGTCTAGTTCACCTCAGATACGGTCTGAGAGTAGCCATATTCATAGTTCAATTACCATTCATTGGGCGCCGATACTGTACAGAGTCAAAAGCATGCCGTGTAGCCAAAACAATCAACCCGCAAAGAGAGTCCAGCGGAGGCAGAGTGAACAAACGCACACATCTGTGCTCTCGGGCAGACTGTAGCAAGAAAGCAAATAAGAGGCAAAGGATAGGGAGTAACCGAGCCTCGGTAGTCAACGTGAGTTAAGTTAATAACATCATCCGGGTCGGCCGATGTCATCTGCGGTCTCTTCTCCACATCCGGGTGTTGTGGTCTAGATGAAGTTATCAAAGAAAGCAAGCGAGGTAGCCTGAGCTGACGTTGGCAAACGCTCTATCGGCCTTTAAATATCAACGTAGGCGGTAGAGTATGACGCGGGCAGCGAACGATGTGGCTTGCTTGACATGAGGAAGAAACTATGAAGCTTTGTTGCAATTAGTGATATGGGTATGGAATGAAACTTACCGCCAGTGTGAGCCTGTCTCGTGTAGTACGGGTGTGCACGGCTTGTAGTTGTCGCCGGACTGGCGTGGACGTTGACAGCAAGAGTTTGGCAGGAACTTTCAACAGTGCGTGAGAATATCTTCTACGCATGGTACATTACATTATCTATCAGTTTTAATGAGAATTTCAATGGGCGTACGTAAGGACATTGCGACGCACCGACTTCCCATTCATGCCGTATATGCCCTGTACGCTTGTGTTCACATTCGTCCACTCTCCTATCCAAAACGTACTGGAATACATCTGCTTATGGCAGCATCTGCTTCTCTAGCACCAAGCGGTGAGGTGACGACGCCTACGCTTGAGAGCCGAAGTGTCGTGTGAGGGTTGCCAGTGCGTTATGGTATTGGTGTACTTAAGCCTCGCGGAACGAGAACGTAATTTGAGGCACGGCGATATTGTCGCCGATGGCTCCTGCAAGCAGATAGGCAGTCAAAAACGCAGAATGACATATGTATCATCGCAGAGATAGTATGTAGTGGTTGAGAGCAGAACCCAGACAGGTGGTCGTCGTGTCCAGCAGAATATCCTCGCGTGGCTTGTGACGCGTGACATATAGCTGGCGTGATCTGCGTGACTGCTCGTGTACTCTCGAGCGACCATCGAATCTACACGCGAACGAGTGACGAAGAATGCGACTAGACTGCCACGGGCGGCGTTTCTGGTAATATTAAAGCTAGCAAAAGTGCGAATGAACGAAGGCAGGGATATGACGATCCGTCGTTCAGGTCCTTCGCCTCTTTCGAGGCGGCTGCTCACTCCGACCAGCCCCCTCGACAGGCCTCGTGACAATCGGCTGTGTGGCACGCTCGGAATTTCGTAGACGGGTCTCTCTCTGGCCTGCAGCTGGGACCGCTCGCAAAGCAGACGCAAAGCAGTCATATTGAGGACCTAAAAGCCGTCGCAACTCCGCATCTCCTGCAGGAATGCTGCGCAATATTGCCTGGCCGTTTTTCTGCTCTGTTTTCCATCGCTGCAGCTCCGCAAGCGTATCTGCCTTTGTGATCTGGATATGATACAAAAATGATATTTGTGAGTTTTCGTAGAGCCAGCTGCCACTTCAATGCGTACCACAATAATCCTTGGATCCTCATAGGATATGTCCCAAGTCGCCAGAGATCCCGCGTGGCATTTTAGCTTATCCACTAAATGCTACCACCCATCGCGCAAGCCTGTGCTTCTAAGTTCTAAAAGCCTTCGACCTCCCGCTGTGGCTTGTGATATACGCTCGCGCGGCCTTGCATGGTCCACAACTACACGTCCAGGTGCTCGTGTTAGAGAGCTGCGTTGCCACGGCGGGGGTGAGGGCAGGCGGCCTTTGTCCGAGTACTGAATCCATCCACACTGCAGCGTCAGCCATGGCTCACGGTTGTTGCCCTGGAAAAACACCCGATGGACAACATTATGAATGGTAAATAGTGGCGCAGTGAGAGAGAACCGTACATACTGCTTTATTCTCAATCACAGAGTAATGTGCGAGAATTTGGGACTCCTTTTCTACTCCTTTCAACAGTGGATCGAGAAATGCCGACCGGATGTTCAACGTTCAAGTTCAAGGCGGCGTGGTTACGAAGCGACGTACAGGAGCACAAGGTGCCGATCGGGAGACCAGCCTATGGAGAAGCGCTATCGTGAGCGAGCCCAGGCTACTTTGAGCTTGAGTGATAGGCAGAAGGGGTTCAGCCAGATATTTCAGGCTCGGTCGTTGCGCTGTACTCACTGTGCGCCCGAAAAGCCGCTACAGTTACGAACTTAGATGGTGATGATTGTTGATCACCAACAAAAGTGGTGGTAAGGTGGTGCTGGTGAATGTAATGGTGAATGTTGCTATGTACCGAAACCCTAGACAAAGTAGTGAAGTTGCCCATGCCGACACTTTGATGGCACGTATTTGGGCGCTTGCGGCGCGACCTATAGTACCGCTGGGACTTCGACGCATCACAACGGCGTTCTGTCTTCTACCACCACCACCTCCTGGGCAGCACTCTCAAGATATCCTCCTTTTTATTCTTGGAACACTGTCGTTGGCCTGCTCGATCTCATCTTGGTCGTCCGGACTCTCAAAGGCTGCCGCTTTGCATCGCGTACGAGGGTGCCCCCGCTTCCACGTTTTCAAGCTTCAAGCACGTAATGCACCATACCATACAAGCCGTTCGAAGACTACGAATATCAAGCCGTGTAGCTAAGTTAATTTTTCGTCTCAAATCAGATCAACTCATCCCATCCGTTATGTGCAGCGTCGTCCTCACCATGTGGTTCACGCAGTGCCCCCGAGTTAGTGTACGGTGCGAACGGCACTCAGAAGATCTCTGCAGAAGGCAAATTCCACGTCAGCCATCAGTCTGCAGTCGGAGGCGTTGAAGGATATATGTTTGTAGGCCCTGGTTGTCTTTGGTGAGTCATTGCCGACTATGATGAGGTCAACGTTTACTTAGCTGAATGCGTTGGGGCTCACATTTCGCAAGATGTGTTATGTGATGCTGAGACGGTGAGCACCTGCATATGAAACGTTACGGCCAGTGGTGACAAACAACTCAGGAAGGACATCATGGACATCCACCCTCGCCATTCTGCGGCACAACAAGGTTCGCCGGACGTGTGAGCTGGGCGCGGCTAGGCGGTGCATATGTATTTATGACAGGCGGGGGTTGTGCTGCCGTAGAGTTTCTAGGTAATGTGCCTGCCTTGCGCTACGGCTCGATGAGCAGGCGCGTGTACGGACATTGGAGCCCTATATTGCAAGTGCGCCGCCGGCGTGGGGGCTGCGCCCAGTGGCTGGCATGGTGACAACCATGTACAGTCTGCGCTGCACGTCCTCGTCTCGCTTCGAGTCAGGCCAATAGCGACTACGCGCTCCAGGAGAGTCACGGTGCGTCTGCCGGGCACCATCCTCAATGCACGGGCGCTGAGGGCGAGACCACCTCCGCGAACAGCAGCGGTGGCTGCGTCTTCGCGGGCTGCACCTCGGGGCTTGGCGTTGGGTATGGCGCTGTGTGCCTTCCACGCTGTGCGTCGAGTGCTGCCGCAGAGGGGTCATCAGATGAGATGGGTCAGGTATAAGTTGTCAGTGATAGTCGTGGAGTGGCTAATAGGTAATAGGATAGTGCGCTAGCTACTACATGTATCAGTTAGTGGGTAATGCAATGCAATTGAGTGATTGTTATAAAAGTGGGATTTACTGGATTTTGGTGTGGGCTCAAACAGCTATCTAGAATGGTGATAGTTGTCGCACAAGTGCACTCACTATGCCTATGCAAGATGGTGAATTGTCCGGGTATGTGTAATGGGTGACCGGGGCCAGAGTGAAATCCGTTGGTGATTCGGACATTGGGCGGGTGAATTTCACTATGGGGCTACTACTGTACACGGTGAACGTCGCCGACCGGCGATTTCAGCGCTTGCGTTTTCATACGCACTATTCCTATGTTCATGGGCGATAATCACCACTCTATCCAGACTCCTACCCGTCGTATGGACGGAGAGGAGAGGAGAGGAGAAGGCGCTTGATGGGTCAGATCTGACCGCCCGATATTCCAAAGGCTCCCTACCGTCCATACACGACTGGCAGAAAACAAATGTAAACAACTTATATAAGCGTGATGGGGGATGCCGAAAACGATGCCGTGCTCGAATTTCTGAAAACTCCCATCACTGCCATCAACGAGACTGCCTGCGTGTGGTCCAGGTCACTTGTTACACGGCGCTTTGACTCTTTGCATACGCACTGTTACATGGTATCGTGCCAATTATCGAGGGAAACATCGCGCATTTCAAGAGGGAAGTGTCTATGGCTCAAATGATTCGTACGGTCAAGCTCACCAGCAAACTAGACAGGCGTTGTGTCGAGCCATCGGGACTTGGACGCAGGCGGTACTGAGTCGCGTTGATGGCAATGATGGGAGTTTTCAGAAATTCGAGCACGGCATCGTTTTTCGGCATCCCCCATCACGCTTATATAAGTTGTTTACATTTGTTTTCTGCCAGTCGTGTATGGACGGTAGGGAGCCTTTGGAATATCGGGCGGTCAGATCTGACCCATCAAGCGCCTTCTCCTCCTCCTCCCTTTCTCTCTCCCTCTCCGTCCATACACGACGGGTAGGAGTCTGCACTCTATCGGGTGACTCACATAGTGAAAAACACCTAACCCCAGGCGCACAGTGACTGGCATGAAATCCGGGCCGTCACACGTAGCGACACCCGAGCGGCGCGCTTCTCCCTTGTGGCGCGGTGATATCCGAAACTTCAATCGACGGCATTTTGCACAAAGCGCCAAAGTCTGTCTGTCCGAGTCATTCTACTTACATGCACTTGCCTCCGCCTCCCCTCCCAGCAGAGGAATGTGTACTCCTCCAACGCATTTGACATACTCGATGGCATGCAAAGATGCGTATGATTCTGATTTTGACAACGTGTCCCGGCAACATGGACACGGAGTTGAAGAGACAAGATGAGTCAGAAGACGTGAAGGAGACACGGGCACGGACAGCGGGTTTGAGATCGAAGGGTATGAGGTCGTTGGATATGCGAGCACGTCGGGATGCTTGCGGATGCACGATTAGGGATGCCGATGAAAAGGAGAGGAGACCATATCGAGCTAGACGATCGTTGCTGTTAGTGGATCGTCACGGTAAAGTTCTTGGACTAGAATGTTCTACTAACTCAGCATCTCGTCACTCTTGAATGCTGTACGTCATGCTCCTTTTCATATTTTTAGAAAGGCTTTGATATTTGCGATAGGGTATAACCCATCGCTCTTGGTATTTCGGTTAAGCTGGATGGAAGTTTCGCACGAAGTTCTCCGGGCCGACAATTGTATGGCGATACGCAAGGAGGAAATTCATGAAAACGCGCTTTGACACTGCTGGCGACAATTCACGCGTGTACAGAGCATCAAGCAGGGAAGGTCAGCGTTATTGTTATCATCGCAGCCGTGATGACTCTCTCGATATACCGTGACCACGCTCTCCATCCATGCCCCTAGATATCCTGGTACCCTCAGGTCTCTGCGGCTGTTCTCAGGACAGCTGAAATTTGCAATCACATATCGATGGACTATCCAACACGCGGAGATCAGCCACCGAGCTCCTTGTAGACGGTGTACAAATGACACGAGGTTCGGCGATTGAATTTTTGCCGAATGCTTGCAGTGCGTAGCTCTGCGAGACTTGCAGCCGCCACGTTTCAGTCGAGGTGAGTCCCTGCTTAGCCATAACGCCGGGTAGGTATTGATCCCGGATTCGCAGAGCGAGTCATAGGAACCCAAAGCAGGCAGCTTCGTGTGTGAAAGCTACTTTTTGATGCAGGTGCTACCGCCTCATTGCTGCCATTTGTACGTAAAACGATATTACGCCCATTCACGGCCGCAATAACATGTCTTGGAGGAGAGTGCTACAAGTACCTGCCGTCGTGTGGTGCGTGCCCTCCTACATCAACCGCCGTCATGCTCACCCTTTGCTATTCAGACCCTACCGCTGTCCAGTCCAGTCGCTGCGTAGCTCAAGTACACAGTACGTTCTCCAGGCGTTGGTGTGTTTCCACAACCGCAACAACTATGGTCCCTCTGTAGGCACGGAGTCGGATGTATCGACCCATACAGCTCGAGAGCGAATGCATCGACCCGTGTCCCCTCTACCTGAGACACTGGCAGACCTTATTCAATCCATCAAGCGTGGCATCTCTGGTGGGAAGGTTCAAGACGAAGGCACATCGGTTTCTTCAAACGTGCACGTATCGTTCTATCCTGGAGAGCTCATTGGACTGAACGTCGCAGCAGGACATCGGACCCGCAATGTTTCTCTTCAACCAATGATGCATTGTGAGCATGATATTTAGACCTACTCCGTGCAGCGCAAGGGCTTACAGCGAGCGCCCAATACTTAGTGCACAATACGTTGCATCCCTGCACCCCGCATACCGCAGAGGGTTCTGGGCACGACGAATTGCGGAGCAGTATCGCTGGACGCAAGTCGGCAGGGACCGCATGGGCATCACATTGCGCGACGACCTCGAGTCACTGATGTGGACGGCGCTATGGTACGGCCTCATCGAACACGATGGGAACCTAGCCGTCCCATACCTTTACTGGAAGTCTCGTATGCATGGAGGTATGCAAGGAGCCATCGTCGACACCATCTTGGAAAACTCCTTCGTGAGCGACGAAACCCGTCTGAAGCTTCCCGCAGAGATATGGACCGCTTGCATACTGCTGCGCCGCTGTCTCCTGGGGCAGCAGGACCCAGAGAGCTACAGCATAGACGATGCTCACTGGTACGAAGAATTCGCGAGAACGTACGAAGAGACTTTGGATGAGGACCCGCTCCGAGACTGCTGGCGATTGTTTGTGCATGTACAGAAAGCTCGAGAGTATTTTTCAATTATACGAACGGGAGGTCTTGTAACTATAAATTATGGTACACGATAACAAGGACGACGCAATGGACTAGGACGATGTGCGATTGCGATACAGTAACGATAATAATAACAACAATTGACAGGGTAACAACAAATCATATGGCTACAAACAACTGCGAACAAGGGTCCGATCCAAAAGCTCAAGTAGAGGGAAGTAACGAGAGAAGTTGCTGCAACGTCCGTACGTCGAAGCCGGCTCCGGTCCGTCGTGTCGTCACATCACCGCAGTCACTCTTGTTCAGCGCCACGATCTGCTTCAGCGTGAGCGAAGCGAGCGCGTTCTCGATCCGCATCCCGAGCGAATCCAGGAGCAGCATCAGCTCCGCGTCAGACGCCTTGTCGATGGCCGGCAGGAGCACGTCGGGGTTGCCGTAGACAAAGACTGGGTTGCTGTCATGGCGCGGCTCGTCGTCCGTCTTCGCAGTGCTCGCCTTGCGAGTCGGTAGAGGCCGGAAGATACGGGACGTGGTGAGTGTCTCGAGGCGCACACACAGCATCGCGAGCTCTTTCATCTGCTCGACGCTGAACTGCACCCTTGAGCCAGACAGCGAATCCGCCCGCAGGGTCTCGAGGAGCTCGTGGCGTCCAGCAAGCTCTTGAGGGTACACGAGAGACAGGGTCTCTGGCGCCTCCAGCCCCTTCAGCTTGAATTCGCCGATGGGTATAATTTTCAGGCCGATGCGGCGGATAGCCTCTACGGCGGCGCTGGACTGCAAGTGCGAATACTCCGTGGCCGGCTCCGTGTCGAAGATGGTCGCATTGATCTCGCGGATGACGTCCGCGCTGACCGCAATCTGCCCGCCTTGCGCGCACCCGCTGATCCGCGACGCGCGATTGACGACAGGTCCGAGGTAGTCCATGCGATGCGTCGTCGGGTCCGGGTCCGGGATGGGGTTCCCGCAGTGGATGCCCATGCGTACCGACAAGCCGCGCGCGACGAGCTTGCCGGACTCGTCGTGCATCTCCTTCCCGTCCTCGCATTCCAGGATCTCCAGCGGCCATGGCAGCTGGAGCAGCTGCACCTGCACCGTGAAACACCACCACAGCGCGGCCATCGTCGTCGGGAACGAGCACATGAACGCGTCGCCTTCCGTCTTGACCTCGTACCCGCCGCAGAAGCGCAGCTGGCGGCGCAGGAGGTTGTTGTGGAAGGAGATCGCGGTCTGCATCCCGCCATTGGCTTCCCAGAGGTGCGTCGAGTTCCGAATGTCCGTGAAGACCAGCGCGACGTGGCCTTGAGGAGGCGGGATGGCGTCGTCGAGGCGTGAGATGTCGCGGTTGGTGATCTCGTCCTTCTTGAATCGGCGAGGAAGCAGATACAAATCGGGGTCAAGCGATGAATCCACCGTAGGCTGCCGCGAGCGGGAAGGAGCAAGACCGAAAAGACCGGCGACCGAGATAACCATGATCATGGTCGTGCCCTCCGCACCATAACTGATAGCAAAATCGCGCAGTTTCTGGGCGGCGATCATCGGGTCGTCCGCTCCGAACGCGCAATGTCCACCGCCGTCTGGTATGACACGACGTCCCAGAGTCCTCGGTTGCCGATGATGACGAACTCGTCCAGCTCAGACAGGTCCCACTCTGTCACGTGGGGCCGCGCGTTGACAACCGGGAGGAGGTAGTAGAACCCGAACGAGCGCGAGACGTCGATGTCATCGTTCACACAGCCCTTCGGCGACACCCAACCCTCCGCTGCCCGTATGCGGGTCGTCTCCGCCCGGTCGAACGGGTCGTGCTTGCACGAGAGCAGCTCGGCGTTGCCCTGCCGTGACATGACCGCGAGCGCGTTGCCCGCGTTCGCCACGAACAGCTTCTTGCCCGAGAAGTACAGCACCACGCCCGACGCCCCACTCCGCAGGCTGGAGTAGTCGACGGTGCCCGCGATCGGCACCGACGCGCTCGCGGTTGAGGGCCGCCGGCTGTCCCGGCTGTACAGATGGTCGTGCAGGCCGCGGTTCAGCTTCAGGAACGCGCGCCGCATGGCGTCCTTGACGTCTCCGGCACAGCTCGCCTGGTCGAGCCGGTCGAGCTCCTGCGAGAGCGCCTCGGGGAAGTGGTCGTGCAGCCACTTCGAGAGCTTGTTGTTGCTGCCGATGTGCGACGCGCGCCCGAACATGGCGAAGATCGCCTCGTCCTTCTGCTCCCGGAACTCGTTCTGGACGAGATCGAACATGCTGAGGTTTTGCCCGAGCGTGTCGGCTATTCCGTACGCCATGTTGTAGACCGTCGAGAGCGACGTCCGCACTCGGCGGTCCTCGTTGTCGTCCGGGATGTTGGGAGCGAAGGTGGTCGTCACATCCATGAGCCCAAGCACTTTCAAGTCCTTCAGCTCGGAGAAGTCGGCCAGCTTGCGGTCGGAACCGTCCTTGAAGGGCGCCGCCTTGTGATCGGGCTTGATCTCAAGGCGCTTGTTGCCCGACAGGTTCAGATACCTCAAGTTCTGATTGAAATTCCTGCCATGCAAAGCTCAGCGCGCGTACAAACAGGCGGGGACGGGCAACGTACCAATTCCAGTCGAATTCCCAGTTGTTGATATTGTACTTGAGGGCGTTGCTACCAACATCGAGCACCGTCAGCGTCTTGATCTTCCCCAGCTCCTGCGGGAGACTCTGCAGCTTGTTGCCATTCAGAAACAGCATGCGCAGCTTCGTCAGCGAGGGCAGGTCCTCTGTAGGAAGGGCCGTCAGGGCGTTGCCACTAGGTACAGCTCCTCCAGGTGCGCGAGGCCTTTCAGGAACGATGGAGGAATGATGGTGATGTGGTTGAAGGAGAGGTTGAGCACCTTGAGCTCGCGCAGCAGGGTGAGCGAGTGAAGGTGGTCCTCGGTGAGTCGGTTCTCGCCGAGATACAAGCGTTCCAGCGAGAACGCGAGCGGCGGTATGTTGCGGGTGCCGATGGAGCTTGTGGTGGATGTCTTCCTCTCCATGTACGCCGAGGCAAGCAGAGACGACGGAGGTGACGCAGAGATGCCGACCGAGGGCGATGTCGCCGGTTCGAGGCCGGAGGGGCCGTTGATGCAACCGAGCAGGTTAGACGTGACGTTGATCACGTACAGCGATGCACATTCCCATATCGCGCTGGGCAGCTCCTCGATACTGTTGTTGTGCGCCTCCAAGTGCTCAAGCCGTTGTAGCTTTTCCGATGCTGTCCGGGAGCCCGTACAGCTGGTTGTTTGAGCAAGAGAGAAGTCGCAATTGGGTGAGCTCGCCAATGGAGTCGGGCAGAGTGCGGATGGCGTTGTGGTCAACTCTCAGGGTGCGGAGAGACGTGAGATGCGCGAGGGCGAGTTCATCCAGAGAAGAGAGTTTTGCGTGCGAGATGTCCAGGGTGCTCATAGCGAACGGCTGGCCCACAGGGCCGGGATGGAGGGTGAGCTGGGTGATGTCGTTATGTGAAGCGTCCAGGGTCTGCAGGGAAGGGCCGAACGACAAATCGAGCGCGTGTATGATGTTGTGGTCTGCCGAGATCATCTCGACACGAGGGAGCAGGCAGACGGCGGAGAGGTCGGACAAATGATTCCGTCTGCAATCCAGCACACGAAGGCTGACCAGCGACTGGGAGCGGTGAGGGAAGCACGACACTTGGTTGCCGATGATGATCATACGCTCGAGCCGCGTGAGATCCCCGATTTCCTCTGGAAGTTCCGAGATAAGGTTGAAAGGAGATGTCGAGGTCGATCAGTTCCGGAAGTTTGCATACAACCTCGGGAAGCTGCTTAAACTTGTTATTCGAGATGTTCAGCTCCCGCAACGATCGTAGCTTGGGAAAGTACCAAGGCAGTCGCTCCATACCGTTGTTCTGCAGCTTCAGCGACCGGAGCCCGGGGATATGATCTAGGGCTGCGTCGTCCAGGTTGGTGATCCGATTACACGACAGGTCCAGCCGGTGCAAGCTGGTACAATGTCGGACGCTTGTTGGGACCTTTTTCATCGACATGTTTTGAAGACGCAATACGCGAAGAGTGGTGCACGCTTGTATGAAGTCCAGAGGAATTTCCAGCATGGGATTTCGCGACAGATTCAGCGAGACGATCGCATCGGCGTGTCCATGGAGAATAACGGGTATTGTTCGCAGTGCTCGAGCGCCAAGGTCCACAGACTCGAAATTGTCGAAGACCAGATCCTCATCCTGAAACCAGAAAGTCAGTTTCATATGTCTTGTCAGTTCAAAAAGGACTGACCGCAGGGCCTAGCACGTTACTCTTGTAAACAAATTTCATCAGGTACTGTATATCCTCGGCTGCCATCGCTTTCAGGTTGTCGATCTCCTCGTACCCGACCTGCTCCAGCCGACGGCGGATGATGCTCGCGGGCTTCTCCGTCAACGCAAGCACCCGCTCTGGCGCAGAGAACGCTTCAGAGACCGGCCACGCAGCAAATCGCGAGCACACAACGGCGCACCTCGTCCCCGCTCCTTCAGGTACAGCCGGTGCTGCTCCCGGTTCGCGTCCAGCAGCATCTTCGTGTTCAGGTACGGCACGAGGTCCGTCACCGTCGTCTTGAGCGACATGGACGCGACGTGGTAGCTCCCGTTGTCGCGGTGCACGCGGATCCGGTACGGCTCGTCGCGGTCGTCGTACGCGCGCCGCCCGGGGCCCGACACGCTCAGCGTCTGGCGGTGCCGCCGCTTGCGCCGCCGCTCCGGCCCGCGTGCGTCCTCGCCCTCGGACGAGCTGCCCTCCGCGAGCAGGTCCGCGTCGTCCGCGCCGCGGTCGACGACCCACGACTCGGGCGCGGTCCACGACGGGTCGTCGTGCCCGCGCAGCGCCGGCACGCTCGCGGAGAACGGGGGCACCGTCTTCGGCGAGATCTTGCGGTCGAAGAGGTGCTTACTCGCGGGCTTGCGCTTCGCCCCGCCGCGGGCGGCTGGAACGGGTTGCTGAAGAGCGTCGGCGGGCCGCTCGGCAGGGACGTGGTCGAGCCCGCGAGGAAGGCGTGGTGCGAGGACGAGAAGTCGGAGCTGTGCGTGCTCGAGTGCGCCGACGACTCGAAGCCGCTGCTGGGCGAGCTGGGCACGCCGGCGTAGAGCGACCCGTGCACATCGGAACGCGCGGTGAGGTCGATGATGCCCTCCATGTTGTCGAGGTCCTTGTCCAGCCTGAACTCGGTGTCTTTTTCTGGTACGGGTGGGGGCTCGTCTACAGCGCGTTTTCTTCCCTTGCGATATGTCTTGGATGAGGTCGAAGCCGGAGGGGACCCCGGGGGCGGCACATACGGAATGTAGGTCGGCGAAGGCACGGAGGGGACAGGGTGTTCTGCTGAAGACGCAGTGAGATCGAGCTTGATGGGCCGCAGCCGGCTCCGAGACCTCGTCCGCTTGATAACATCGAGGAACGCCGACGTTTTCTTCTTCACTTCGCGGTTTGCGCGCGGCTCGGTGTGGGTGGCGAATGAGTTGAGGGTGGCAGTCGAGCTGCTGTTGATGCTGAAGTGGTCACTTCCGGTGCTCCCATTGCGCTGGCTGGAACTGGCCGAGGGACGGCTGCTACGGAGGCTCGACGTGTCGGAATTGCGGGCCAAACGGCTCGACGGCGCAATAAGCGGGAGTGCTAACGTTGAGGGATTCGTTTTCGGCGAGGCAGGGCTTTGTGCGCAGGCTGATGGACGAGGGTTAGCATGCGATACTGTGATTATATTTCAACTTCGAGCAGTGCTACCGGCCACGTTGGTGAACGGGTGCAGCGCTGAGAACATGGTCCCTTCAGCGCAACGCCGCGCTCGCAGGCGACGCTTCTCCGACCCTGAATGGCACCAGCAAGAAGGAAACAGACGCACAGGTTCGGGCTCAGGCTCAGCAGGGGGCCCATCGTCAAGCCACGGGGCGATGATGCCTGTGTCCGTCGACGGCGCGTGCGGCTGCAGGTCTTGCGGCGGCAGAAAGTCATCCGAGACGTCCAGCGTGATGGCGGAGGAGATGAGGCTCATGGTCGGGGGCCGCGGCCGTCGGGCGAGTGCAGGGAGGGGCCTCCGCGACCAGCGACCTTGGCGGCGGCGACGGCGACGGGGGCAGCGACGAAAGCGTTCAGGACAACGTCGAGAGGCCGTCTTGACATCTTGCATTGCTTTCGGCGTGCCGGACGGGCGTTGCCGATCAGTGCGCCCAATCAGGCAACGCCGCCGGCATCCAACCGGCATCATCGTGTTTCCCGAGCGCTTCGCATGGCGTCGAGCACACCTCCTTGCGTCGCAACCACCACCATCCACTGCTGAGGCGTCGGTATCATCCAGCTTTGTATACCAGCCTTCGAATTTTTCACCATAAGAGACATTGACTTATTGCCGCTACCCATAAAGCTTGGACTCCTCTGCCGCTCAGCTGGCTGCAGAAAGCACCATTCTCCGCTGCCTTCCCCGCCTTGCGTGAGTGTACTCACCACTTGACACAGGTCGTTAGGGAACGCCGGGCACAACGACTGGCCTTCTCTCGACAAGCTGCGTTCGGCGGAGTATGCGCCATTCACTCTTCGGTCCGACCACGGGTGTCCGCACTCATCTGTGAGAAGCTGCTTCCCAGGACGTGCAGAAGTCGTGATCCTTGGGTCTCCTCGCATCTGTCTTTACAGACAAATTGCCTCACCTGTTCTTCCACAAGGGATTATGGACAGGGCTATTGGCAGACGAAAATCGATGTTGCGTCAACGCCGGACTTTCTGTCATGTCCGTGCACATCGCAAGAGGAAAGTAGATGGAGCCTAAGGGACATCACGCTATGCGGCGTGCGTACCAGTGTTGTTTTCGGCAGATTACCACACGTGAGTTCATAATTCCTACCAGCATTGGACAAGGAAGCTCAAGACCGCCCGTTTTCACACAGGAATGATTTCATTTACAGTGGCGTGCATCGTGAGCAGTGCCTTCGACCATATTGCCTCCACTTGGATTTACGACCAGGCTCCTCTCAAGCCGCTCGCCCAAACAGCTGCACACGCCAAATTGCGCTCGAGAATTTGAGAAGCGTGTCCGCTGTTACCATGACAAACATATACGACTCACTATCTCCGTGATCATGCCACTGCTTTGCGCACACTGGAGGTTCTTGTGATGCGTTCAGCGACGCTGTGTCTTACGTAGAGTGCACGGCAAATAGATGTTCGTGAAAACTTCTCTTATACACAGGCCGGCGTGACTTCTTAGTTACTTCGGCTTTCTACGTCTCAAGGCTGTTCACATATAGACGTTCACACATGGTGCGGACTGGGTTTTCATCACTCTACGTAGTGATATATTCTTTTCCGCCAGACTCATCGTCCGGTTCACCGAGATCTGCACAGCTGCTTTATGGTACGTTCGTCGCAATCGTCGCAAGCTTCAGAGGCAGCCCATCCGCCTCTGCTCGTGTCTACTTTGATGTCGATTGGCGTTGCAAGTTCCAGCAGATGGATGGTATATTTTCCACGCTGTCCGTCGGCGGTCGTTTCAGTACTTTGACAGCATTGAACAGGCGCCACATATGCCTTATTAGGTTAGCTGATCTGCCAGCCTAGGCCACTATTTTCTGCTCACCAAAACTGCAGCGTTGCGCCTCCCGGCTGGAGCGGGAGCAGCCCGGACGCCACGCAGAAATCCTCGTCATTTATTTTTTCAGGCTGCTCGATCCCTCTCGATCCTGCGAGGTCTCGGCCCTCGATCCGGGCACACTAAAACGATGCGAGCCCGTGTTTTTACAGTACTGGGCGTTTCGAGCGCGGCTGCTGTGCGCATGTGCATCAGTTTCCTTCCTCCCATCACAGCGTCCACGCAGAACCCCCATTCGCACTCAGGCACACATGAATCCGCTGCCAGATACCACAGCCGCCAGACGCTGGCGTACCTGTGGAGATGTCAACAACTTCGATTTACGAAAGGGTGAGATTGTGCGCGATAGCACCGGCGGAGTCGGCTATGTGGCTCATTATTAGGGGCGGGGATGGCGGCGGTGGCCAGCTAAGTACGCTGCGCAAAGCGGCGACGCAAAGCGCGGCGTCGGGGGTGGCGGTCGCGGGGGTGCACTGCCAAGTACGAGCGATCAAATATGCGTCCCGTTGACCTCTTCTTTCGCCAGATAAGGCATGGTCTCCCAGGCCCCCGCAGCCCTGCGATCCGAACGCGGTATCAAGACAGCAGCCATGTTGGCAGCCGATAAGGTTGGCAGACGTATAAAACCGCGCCGCGCGTCCGTCGCCGACCTGCTCTCACCCTCCCGCCGCCGCCCACCATGTCCGTCGACCCCAAGTACGGGTCCAGCGAGAAGATCCAGCCTGAGGACCATGTCGTCGATGCCTCCGACTCCGAGGCCGGCCACGGCCTGCCCCACCATGACCTCCAGCGGACGATGAAGAACAGGCACATCGCCATGATCAGGTGTGTGTCGCCGAGTGTCCTTGCTGTCGAGTGTTCACCAATTTTTTGGGTAGTATCGGCGGTGTTATTGGTACCGGTCTTTTCCTCGGTACGGCTGGCTCGCTGCAGAACGGCGGTCCCATCGGTCTGCTCCTCGGATACGTCGTCGTCGGCACCATCTGCTACTCTGTGTACGCCCATGTCCCTTCGTCGCTCTTGGAATCAGCTGACTGACCCGCGGAAACACAGCATGATCTCGCTCGGCGAGATGATCTCGTACCTGCCCATCCCCGGAGGTCACATCGCGTTGGCGGAGCGGTTCGTCGATCCCGCATGGGCGTTCACCCTCGGCTGGAACTACTGTACGTTGTCCCACGTCTCTCACCGTCCGATGCCAGCTTGACGTCTTGCTCGCAGGGTACAACTGGGTCATCATTCTGCCTGCGGAGCTCAGCGCGGCAGCCGTCCTCATAGGGTTCTGGTAAGGCTGTGTTCCTTATCTATACCCGATTTCCCCTCTGATGTGTGCATTGTAGGAACCAAGAAATCAACCAAGCGGCATGGGTGACGATATTCCTTGCTGTCGTCGTTGGTATCAACATGTTTGGCGCAGGTACGTGCGCAGCTACTCGAGCGGCTAAGTTGTGTTGCCCGAAGGTGGAGATTACTCGAAGTGTTGTGCTTTGTTCGCTCCGCTGTGCCCCGAGTGGTGGATGCTCGACCTCCATTGACTGCTCTCAGCCCTGCAGTCTGGAGTTACCTCCGTCACTGACGGAGGTAACTCCAGCTTCCCGCGATCTCCAGTCACCTCGACCACCTCCCGGCCACGTTACAGTTGATGTCTTAATGGAACTGACACGTTGTGTTCTGCAGCCGCCTATGGCGAGGCCGAATTCATTTTCGCGTCCATCAAGGTCATCACGATTACGGGCCTCATCATTCTGGGTATTGTCCTCGACCTGGGCGGCGGCCCGAACCACGACCGCATCGGCTTCCGCTATTGGAAGCACCCGGGGCCGTTCGCCCAGTTCGACGGCATTTCCGGCAACACGGGCCGTTTCCTCGCGTGGTGGGCGGTCATGACCCAGGCCGCGTTCTCCTTCATTGGCACGGAAATCGTCGCCATCGCCGGCGGCGAGGCCCG
This sequence comes from Terana coerulea, assembly GCA_024811115.1. Classification (NCBI taxonomy): domain Eukaryota; kingdom Fungi; phylum Basidiomycota; class Agaricomycetes; order Polyporales; family Phanerochaetaceae; genus Terana; species Terana coerulea. The sequence goes on from JAKOGH010000555.1 coordinate 45,599, forward strand.
CAACCCCAGGCGCAATATCCCCAAAGCGTGAGTGCTGTCATACCAAACCGTGTTATTTCTATCATTTTAACATTGGGTCGTAGGATTAAGCGGGTCTACGTCCGTATCCTGCTGTTCTACATCGGGGCGTCACCATTATTGGCCTCCTTGTACCGTTTGACCACGCGGACCTGGGCTTGACTACGAACAACGCCGCCAAGTCGCCCTTCGTTATTGCGATCAAGACTGCTGGCATCAAGGGCCTGCCGTCTGTCATCAACGCCGCCCTCCTGACGTCCGCCTGCTCGGCCGGCTCGAGTGACCTGTACAGCAGTTCCCGCGCGCTCTGTATGCCTCCCGCTCTCCCTCCCATCGCGTTGACACTCACCCCCGCTCTCATCCCACAGACTCGCTCGCCCTGAACGGCAACGCGCCGCGCGTCTTCGCGCGCACGACGCGCTGGGGCCTGCCGTGGATCGCGGTCATCGTGTCCTCGCTGTTCGGGCTGCTCGCGTACATGGCGGTCAGCGCCGGCGCGGGCAAGGTCTTCGGCTGGTTCGCGAACATGACGAGCGTCGCGGGCCTGATGAGCTGGTTTGGCATCTCCGTCACCTACGTGCGCTTCTACGCCGGCATGAAGGCGCAGGGCATCGACCGCCGCACGCTCCCGTTCGCGTCGCGCCTGCAGCCGTACGCGGGCTGGTACGCCGTGATCTCCACCTGGGTCATCTGCTTCGTGCGTCCCCGTCCCCTTTGCCCTTTCCTGCACAACTACTGACATGCGTGGGTGTGTGTGGGATGCAGTTCAGCGGGTGGCAGGTGTTCATAAAGGGCCACTGGGACACGGCGACGTTCGTGACGAACTACCTGCCGTTCGCGCTGTTCCCGATTATGTACGTCGGCAGCCGGTACTGGCGCCGGGCGTCGTTCCGCCGGCCGGAGGACATGGACTTCAAGTCGGGCCTGGCGGAGATCGAGGCGGCGACGTACGACGAGCCGCCGCCGCGCAACTGGGTCGAGCGCGCGTGGGCGTGGCTGATGTGATTCTCTGTTTCGTGTGCCATATTGTACAATTCTATAATGCTATGTGTTGTGTTTCTGCTGTAGGCTACCTGTGGGATATACTGGGGATCAAAATTGTTATGTTTATAACCTCGCGCAGCATTGCTTCGAGATGTCTCACACACTCACAGCGGAGGAACTCTAGTATGTGTTACTGAGTGTGAATGGATAGAGGAGCTCCGTGATCACACGCCCTCGCAGTGAAGCGAGCTTCGTGTGCGTATGCAGTGACATCCAGCGAGGAGTCGACAGTAATCACAGTTGCAGATAACTCATCCTCGTATTTAAGAAAATGGACAGCACTAGGCAATTTCTTCGCACTAGAAACGGGTATCGTCATTGACGTTTTCGCACGGGGCTTCTGGCAAGAGTGTTGACCGAGCTCCACAAGCTTTGCGACGTTGATCATTTAATCGTGCAAATTCTGGGATGCAGCGCATCTCGGAGACATAACACATGATGTAGGATGGCAAGACAATGTATTGTGTGGTGAGTCCGACGATAGTAAAACATCAGACTCTCAATGCGAGAGGGGGGAGCAAAGGCAATTGCCGGGAGAATGGCGCTCTGGTTCCTCCGGTTTCGCAAGTGTTCCGTTAGACAATGCTTTGGTAAGAAACCAAGTACGACGACTTGAACCATGTTCGTACGCGGGCCGCTGTCTCAGAACGTGGATACTGTTACGAGCTCATGGGGCTTCATAACTGCGTTATCTGCCCAAAAGATTGCAGGATGCCTATGTATGCGGTGATGTTCTCCATCTCGGAGGCCCGAATGCCTTCAAGTCGGTGTGGCTGGCTCATATATATCACGTACTGTCTGAGAGTCTCAGCAGGCGTAGAGTGAGAAGGACTTGCAGCGACCGCCACTGGAGAAGATTTGCGCACCACTGGAAGGAGTTGTGAGCTGTGCTTTATATTCATAAAATGAGATAAACGCACCGTGTGAAGCGGGGTCAACCGTCATGGCATGCATGGGCTGCTGTAGCTCCTCGTTGATAGTCGGACCACCTTCACCAAGAGCAAAGTCGTCGACGTCCATTGTTTCGTCGTCCTCAAACAACACCTTATCTTCGTCGCCGTAGATTATCTCCTCAGCCACCTTGACCGCTACATTTGCACTCCTCCAGATCGCTAGGTAACAAATATCCATGAGAATTGGACACGGACGCTCCGAGAGAGGCCTACAATATGCTGAGACATCGGCCACGCCATCATCTACCAAAGCCTCGTCGGTGACTGGTTGTGGGGGAGGTTCGACTGGCGAGACCGATGGTTGGCGGAACAACGGGTGGGGGCAGTCGTGCCATGGACTGTCTGCCGTCAGGAACAGCAGACACCCTCTCAGTGAGCTCACTGGCAGGAGGTCCGGGCTGTGCGACGCGTGGCGATCATAATTGTTGCCGGACGCCAGGCTATGATCCCAATACAGGGGAGGGCTCTGGACTCATTTCTAGCTGCATGGGTCGCACCGTGCTCCTTCCTTCAAGTGCAGTCATCCTTGCCGCCACTGCCCGCCACTCCTCCAAGCTTCGCATTGTGGTTCTGTTTGCGGTGCCATCTGAAAGCTAGAAGATGTGCTCAGTGACGTTTTGGAACGAGCATAACGTGAGAACAAACTCCGTCAGGACCAGTCATGTCGCCGGAAAGCTGGGGCCAAGCCAAACCAAGCCAAACCTAGTAATGGTAGTAAGGATGAAGCAACGCTGGGTGCGTAACTTGCCATCAGACGGGGAGAGAGTTGCGCTTCACGAATCGTAGCCCGAGGATGTGGTTTACTGGGAAACGGAAGACGCCCATGATGAACGCGGAACAGGTCGGCTGGCTTCTTGTTTGTGGCGTCCGGCAATTCCCACCCACTCTTGTCCTCACACCTGTCCGACGCTGCGCAGCGTTCATCTACACATACTGCCTGACACCCACATCTTGTACTAAAATCATCGAATATTACTGCCACAGCTTGCACATGCGGAACTGAGGGTGAAGGGCACACACGTGAGTACGATCACACACTGTCAAGTCTTGAAGGGAGCAACGCCATAACATTAACTTATTCACTAAAAGTGAGGGACCTTTCGCTGTATGTCATAATGATCACGAGTAAGCACACAATATTACGAGGGCATCTCGAGCCATTGGTTCACAGAGCAGTTCAAACTCCGAAAGCCTGAGGTTTTCGGTCGCTCAATCGGAAGTCGCAAAAAGAAGTCGAGCTCCCCTCAAACACAGAGCTCGTCGAAGTCCGACTGAGCGAGCGAACCACATCGGGCGCTTCGGCGCTTACAGTAATTGCTCTGGAACCGGCTCTGAGATTACACAGCGTCTAGGTCAAGATGAAATCGTGGGGCACATACCGAGGGCGTCTCGCGAGGCGGTCGGGCTCATGAGCCCTGTCTCCTACCTCAACTCGGTAGAGTTACGTCCGAGCGATAGAGGCCCAAACGGGCCACGAAGGCCGTACGGTAAGCATTTCGACGGGGAGAAGCTGAAGAAGAAGCCTGTCATGAGCCAGTTTTGGAATTTCCGACATCGGCCCTCGCAAACGCCCACGCACAATCGTTGAAACGCTTCCGACTCGGAATGTTCCACACCAACCAACCGCGGTCGATGCTTGCCGGGAGCCATGTTGGCAGGGTTGCCACACGTATAAAACCGCGTCGCGCGTCTGTCGCCGGCCTGTGCTCTCTCTCCCGCGCCGCCAACCATGTCCGTCGACCCCAAGTACGGGTCCAACGAGAAGATCCAGGACAATGTCGTCGACGTCTCCGACTCCGAGGCCAACCATGAGCTTCCCGGGCACCATAGTACGGAGCTGCAGCGGACATTGAAGAACAGGCACATCGCCATGATCAGGTGTGTATTGTCGAAATTCCATGCTGCCGAGTGTTCACGAATATCTTTGTAGTATCGGTGGTGTGATTGGTACCGGTCTTTTCCTTGGTACTGCTGGCTCGCTGCAGAACGGCGGCCCTATCGGTCTGCTCCTCGGATACGTCGTCGTCGGCACCATCTGCTACTCTGTGTACGCCCACATGCCTGACTCGCCTCACGAATCAGCTGACTGATCGGCCGAAACGCAGCATGATCTCGCTCGGCGAGATGATTTCGTACCTGCCCATCCCCGGAGGTCATATCGCGTTGGCGGAGCGGTTCGTTGATCCCGCATGGGCGTTCACTCTCGGCTGGAACTACTGTACGCTCTTCTTCAGTTATCATCAGCCGATACCAGCTTGACGCATTGCCCGCAGGGTACAACTACCTGATTTTTCTACCTGCGGAGCTCAGCGCTGCCGCAGTCCTCATAGGATTCTGGTATGGTTGCACTTATCAACAGCAGATTTATCCGCTGACATATGCATTGTAGGAACCAGGAAATCAACAAAGCGGCATGGGTGACCATATTCCTCGCTGCAGTCATCGGGATCAACATGTTTGGTGCAGGTACGTGCACAGAAGCTCGAACAGCCGATTGGCGTTACCGAAAGGTGGAGGTGGAGGTAACTTGAGGTGCCGTCATTTGTTCACCTCAGCGCGCCAGCTGAAGTTAACCTTACCTTTGAGGTACCTCCGCCTCCCGGCAACACTAGAGCCGATGTTGTATTCGAGCTGATACTTTGTGTTCTGCAGCTGCATATGGCGAGGCGGAATTCATTTTCGCCTCTATCAAAGTTATAACGATCACAGGCCTGATTATCCTTGGTATCGTCCTCGACCTGGGCGGCGGTCCGAGCCATGACCGTATTGGCTTTCGCTACTGGAAGCACCCAGGACCGTTCAACCAGTTCAATGGCATTCCAGGCAATAAGGGGCGCTTCCTCGCGTGGTGGGCGGTCATGACCCAGGCCTCGTTCTCGTTCATTGGCACGGAAATCGTCGCCATCGCCGGCGGCGAGGCCCGCAACCCTAGGCGCAATATCCCCAAAGCGTGAGTTTATCAAGCCCAGCCATGGTTTTTCCGTGGTCTTACTGTTGCGTTACAGGATTAAGCGGGTCTACATCCGTATCTTGCTGTTCTACATCGGCGGTGTCACGGTCATCGGCCTCCTCGTACCGTTTGACAACCCAGACCTGAGCTTGACCTCCAACAATGCCGCGAAGTCGCCCTTTGTCATCGCAATCAAGACTGCCGGTATAAAGGGACTACCTTCGGTCATCAATGCGGCCCTCCTGACCTCCGCCTGCTCTGCCGGTTCCAGTGACCTGTACAGCAGTTCCCGCGCTCTTTGTACGCCTCCCGCCCTACTTTCCTCTGGTTCGGCACTCACTCTCACCCAATAGACTCGCTTGCCCTGAACGGCAACGCACCGCGCGTCTTCGCGCGCACGACGCGCTGGGGCCTGCCGTGGATCGCGGTCATCACGTCCTCGCTGTTCGGACTGCTCGCGTACATGAGTGTCAGCGCCGGCGCGGGCAAGGTCTTTGGCTGGTTCGTGAATCTGACGAGCATTGCGGGTCTGATGAGCTGGTTTGGCATCTCCGTCACCTACGTGCGCTTCTACGCCGGCATGAAAGCACAGTGCATCGACCGCCGCACGCTCCCGTTCGCGTCGCGCCTGCAGCCGTACGCGGGCTGGTACGCCGTCGTCTCCACCTGGGTCATCTGCTTCGTGCGTTCCCGTTTCCTTCTCCCTTTTCTGCACGAATACTAACAGAGTTGTGTGTGTGGGATGCAGTTCAGCGGGTGGCAGGTGTTCTTGAAGGGCGGCTGGGACACGGCGACGTTCGTGACGAACTACCTGCCGTTCGCGCTGTTCCCGATTATGTACGCCTGCAGCCGGTACTGGCGCCGGGCGTCGTTCCGCCGGCCGGAGGATATGGACTTCACGTCGGGCCTGGCGGAGATCGAGGCGGCGACGTACGACGAGCCGCCGCCGCGCAACTGGGTCGAGCGCGTTTGGGCGTGGCTGATGTGATTTTCTGCTTCGTGTGCCATATTGTACAATTCTATAATGCTATGTGTTGTGTTTCTGCTGTAGGCTAACTGGATATACTGGAGATCAAAATCATTATGTCTATAACGTCGCGCAGCATTGCTTTGAGATGTGCCACAGTGGAGGAACTCTAGACTCTGTTACCGAGCGTGGGTAGATAGAGGAACTCCGCAATCACACGCGCTCGCAGTGAAGCGAGCTCCGTGTGTGCATATAGCGACATTCAGCGAGGAGTCAACAGTAATCACAGCTGCAGATAACTCATATTCGTATTCCAGAAAGGGGACGGTACTACTCGACAATTCGTTTGCACTGCAAACGGGTACCGCCATTGACGAAGCAATTTCCGCTCGCACGAGGCTTCTGGCAAGGGTGTCGACCGAGCTTCACAAGCTTTGTGGCGTTGGCCATCTGATCATGCAAATTCTAGTATACGGTGCATCTCGGAGACATAGCAAAAGATGTAGGATGGAGAGGCGATATATTGTGTGGTGAGTCCGACAGTAGTAAGACATCGGGTCCTCGATGCGAGAGGGGGAAGCAAAGACAATCGCCGGGAGAATGGCGCTCCGGTTCCACCGGTTTCTCCGGGTTTGCGAAGGTTCGGTTGGGCAATGGCTTGGTAAGAGACCAAGCACGACGATTCGAATTATCTCCGTGCATGAATCGCTGCCTCAGGATGCATATACTATTACCGGCTCATTGGGCTTCATAATTACGCTATCAGCCCAAGCGACTGCAGGATGCCTATGTATGCAGTGATGTTCTCCATCTCGGAGGCCAGAACGCCTTGGTGTTCTTAGCTCATATATATCAGGCACTCTTCAAGAGTGTCAGCAGATGTAGAGTGAGAAGGACCTGCAGTGGCTCCTATTGGAGAAGATTGGCGCACCGCTGGAAGAATAGAGTTGTGAGTTGTGGTTTATATTCATCGAACGAGGTAAACGCACTGTCTGAAGTGGAAGACAACTCAAGTGAAGCGGGGTCAACCGTCATGGTATGCGTGGACTGCTGTAGGTCCTCGTTGATGGTCGGACCGCCTTCATCAAAAGTAAAGTCGACGACATCCGACATTTCTTCATCATCGTCGCCGAGCATCTCCTCAGTCATGTCGACCGCTACAAGTGCACTCCTCCAGAACGCTGCGGAACGAATCTTGCGATCCATGGGAGTTGGATCTGGACGCTCCGGAGGAGGCCTACGATGTGTTGAGACGTTGATAACGCCATCATCTATTGTAGCCTCGTTGGTGCTTGGTTGTGGGGAGATTCGACTGGCGAGACTGAGGGTTGAGGTGTGCGAGCGTGATCTGGTGGAACGATGGGTGGGGAAAATCGTGTCATGAACCGTTCGCCGTCAAAAACTGCAGAAACCCTTTCAGTGAGCTCAAGAGGTCCGGGTTGCGCAGCGTTTGGCGACCCAGATTGCTGCTGAACGCCAGGTTGCAATCTCAGTACAGCTGGACTAGTGCTCATTTCCAGCTGCATGGGTCGCAGCTTGCTTTTTTCTTCAAGTGCAGCCGCAATCCCTGCCGCCATCGCCCGCCACTTTTCTAAGCTTCGTGCTGGGGCCTTGCGCACGGTGTCATCTGGGAGAGGAGGTGCGCTCAGTAATGTTTTGGAACGAGCATAACATGAAAACAACCTCCGTCAAGACCAGTCATTTCGTTGAAAAGTTGGGGACAAATCAAGCCTAGGAATATTGTAGTATCGATGAACCAAACGCTGGTGCGTTGCCCTCCAAGTACTCTCTTCATGGCCCGGGAGCGCATTACATAAAAAGAATCCATGGAGGTTGCATATTGCTCCGCAAAGCAGTGTTCGGCAAGCGTCCGGCAGACGCCGAGGCATGAACTCTAATTCAGCGTCCGTCGCTCGAACGGGGAGTTGACAGGTCTTTCTGGTGGCCACCTTTGTCTGCACACCAATATCGTCGGTTTCTCTGACTGTATGCACCACCACCACCACCACCACCACCACCACCGCCGCCGCCGACTTTACCCACCATCTCAAACAGCGAGCGTCGGCTCTGGCAAGCTCAAGTCGATCTCACGCGCTCACGGTGATTCGTGACGCTAACTCCGGGTACGTACGCTGCGACGCGGCAACAGTAATCACAGCTACAGGCAACTAACTTCCGTATTACAGAGAATGGACACTGCTCTCGATGTATTGTATACGCTGAAGACGGACACTGCCATTGATGAGGCGATTTCTTTTCACGTCCAGCACCTCACCAGAATATCGGACGAGCTCCACAAGCTTCGCGCATACCGCAACGCTATCATCCCACGTATAGGCCACTTCCCACCTGAGGTCCTCGCCAGCATATTCCATTATTACGTTCTCTACACTTGCCCGTGGACCGAGTCGGACCGGCCCACGGAGCAGTTTTGGGCGTACAGGTGGCTGGGGATCACCCATGTCTGTCGGCATTGGCGGGAGGTCGCGCTGAGTCTACCATCTCTTTGGAACAGGATCCCTTTGACCGATAACGCTGCGTGCATGGAGGCGTTTCTTGTTCGCTCCAAGGGCAAGCCCCTGGCGATCACACTCGGTGATTACGCCAGCGGCGAGCACCCCGACGATCACACTCGGTGATTACGCCAGCGGCGAGCACCCCGACGTTGATTCGCTCTACATGCTGCAGGACGACATCCACAGGATCCAGCACATCAGTCTTTTAATCACAATTCGAACCATAGCTGATCTACGCTTGCATCCAACAATGGGAGCCCCTTTACTAGAATCTCTTCAGCTGTTCTTCTCCTTTGGCGACTTAGACGATCCCGAACCTCCCTTTCCCTACAAGCACTTCTGGTTCCTCTCGGGCGCCTCATTACCACGTCTCAGACTTCTGCGGCTATGGGGATTCTCCATTCCCTTTACGCGAACACTGATCCGACCTACTTTGACGGAGCTCTGCCTGGACTGCTCTGCAGGGTACCAACTCCTTCCAAGCTTCTCGCCATCCTTTCCCTAGTTCCCCTCCTTCAAGTCCTCAGGCTGACAGAGGTAATCATTGGCCTCTCCTTACCGCGCGCGGAGCTGCTCGCCAATGCTACCAAAGTGACACTTTCGTGCCTGCGCACCATTGAACTGTCCGAGTACGGCAACGGTGAGGGCTGCGCTACCCTACTGCAAATGCTCATTTACCCCACGAATGCGACGACCACCCTACGCGCAACAGGGAGAAGCTGGCAGCGCGAGACGTCGCTACCATGTGGGCCGTTGTTGTATCTAAGCTCGACATAACCAACGTCCTCAGCGCCTCGTCGAAAGTCTACGCTCTCGACATGTGGCTTGGTCTTATCATTTCTGAGGTCAAGTTATGGCTGGTGCCGACATTGCTCGCTTTGAATTCTGGGCATGAACGCGACCCTGCGCGGAAGAACGACAAAAACACACCGCTATTCGAAATACACCTTGAAGGTACAAGGGAGCCCTCCTCGTCTTCCTTCCTCCACAGAATGCCATTAGATGTCTTGCTCAATCTACATGCCCTCCGCATTGAAGGTGACATACCGAACAGCGTAGCACAGTGGCTGTCATTTTCAAGTTGCTCCCAGCTGAAGAGCCTTACTGTCTGCACATAAGACCCCACTAGTCTCTTCGATGCATTGATGGCCACACCTTTAATCGCAAGTGGATGCCTACCCCTCTTCCCTGCTCTTACCTCCCTTACCTTAGAGTCTCCGTGCTGGCACCAGCGCCACGGCGGCTGCGCGACCCCGTTTGGCGATGGCCCACTTAGCTTGCACCTGGACGCGCTGCTGCTCCGCCGTGCGCACATGAGCGCCCCCGATCCCCATGCTTCACCTCACAGACATCCGCCACCTCGACCGCCCGGCCGACCTGGCCAGGCTGGACCGTCTGGCCACGTGACTCCCCGGGTCGTCGTGGACGAAGCGCACTAGCACGCGCTCTTGGTGTCCCCCGGACTTCTGCTGTCTGTGCGAAGGAAAACAGGAAGCAACAGTGGAGCAGTCCCTTGCCCAGGCTGCGCAGGTGCATGATGCCGGTGCCGAACATGGCGATGATGAGGACGGCGGACGACAATGGTGCGCTTGAAGAAGACTCTGGAGAAGATTCAGATGACGAGGACGTGCTTCAGGCTTAGGGGCTGCCACGAGTCATTCACCTCATCCAGGACTCAGTAGGATCAGTCATGGATAGCATTTGGAGGGCTGTTCTTCCAGCTTCTCTCGGGAACCACTTGGGACTCGTCTATCTATATAATTTTACACATAATGTTATACATCACGGCCCTGGCAATGATTTTTGCTGTGGTCAAAGTCAAAGGTTGTCTGAGTGATGTGAACGTTCTAGCTCAGGCGTAATCGATTGATCCATGAACGACGTTAGAAAATGCTCAATACAAAGTGACTTGATCAATTGAAGAGTGGTAACTAGGGGCATCAGAGATTCGGATCTTATTGAAAGCGACTTCAGAAATACCCTTGCACGCACTCAGTTCAGGGGTCCTGCCCGTACTAGACTATATAAAGTAATATGAATCAAGGAAGCTTCGACAAGCGCTCTATCTTCCAGGGTCACGGAGGGCAGAGAGTCAGTGCGTCAATCTTCGTCCATAATACTTTAGGGATTGCACTTGCATATCTGGACCTCTCTCGGGTTCTCAGCCCGCTGGTAAGCCACCCAATCTAAAGCGCATTTTTAGTTGTCAATTGCCCCTTCCGTCTTGCCAGGAACCCATCTCAGTGTTGCAGAGTCCGTGGCAAGGTGATGGACTCGACTCAGTCCCACCCAGTAGGTATTCTGTATTGACGCTGCCATGTCACATGTGATTTATAACAGTAACACCAGCCTAACAGATGTGTCTAGCTAGTCATCGCTCACGAGTTGCAGCAATTGTGCGTATACTTACTCTCCTTCAGCACCCTGAGCTTTGCCAGTGAACAAAACGTGCATATCGCCCGTCTCAGGTTGCAGGAGAGTTTTACGGTAGGCAGTAATAGAATTACGAGCCTCAATAGGCCTTAATGATGCATGGCTTTCTCCTTGTGTTCAAGTGTCACTACTACGGTGCCTCTGCTGAGTCTGCTCGCAGCACCGTCGGCAGCTGTCTTCTCGCATCACATGCCATTGTTCGCCCGTCTGGTTCTCGAAGAGTCCCATCAAGCGCTCTCTCAGCAGTCGTTTACCATAGATCTGAATCGTCGATGCCCTCTAGTGGTAACAAATGATTTTGTATTGGTCTATCTGGATCCGGCGTCTAATATAAAGCGCTCAATACAAACTGCTTTGAATGGTGATAACCAGAGGGCATCGATGATTCAGATCTACGGTAAACGACTGCTGAGAGCGCTTGATGGGACTCTTCGAGAACCAGACGGCGAACAATGGCATGTGATGCGAGAAGACAGCTGCCGACGGTGCTGCGAGCAGACTCAGCAGAGGCACCGTAGTAGTGACACTTGAACACAAGGAGAAAGCCATGCATCATTAAGGCCTATTGAGGCTCGTAATTCTATTACTGCCTACCGTGAAACTCTCCTGCAACCTGAGACGGGCGATATGCACGTTTTGTTCACTGGCAAAGCTCAGGTGCTGAAGGAGAGTAAGTATACGCACAATTGCTGCAACTCGTGAGCGATGACTAGCTAGACACATCTGTTAGGCTGGTGTTACTGTTATAAATCACATGTGACATGGCAGCGTCAATACAGAATACCTACTGGGTGGGACTGAGTCGAGTCCATCACCTTGCCACGGACTCTGCAACACTGAGATGGGTTCTGGCAAGACGGAAGGGGCAATTGACAACTAAAATGCGCTTTAGATTGGGTGGCTTACCAGCGGGCTGAGAACCCAAGAGAGGTCCAGATATGCAAGTGCAATCCCTAGAGTATTATGGACGAAGACGACTGACTCTCTGCCCTCCGTGACCCTGGAAGATAGAGCGCTTGTCGAAGCTTCCTTGATTCATATTACTTTATATAGTCTAGTACGGGCAGGACCCTGAACTGAGTGCGTGCAAGGGTATTTCTGAAGTCACTTTCAATAAGATCCGAATCTCTGATGCCTCCTGGTGATAACGGACAGTTTGTATAGCTGTGTATGTGGCATTCAAGTTCGTTGCCGTGCTCAATTGGAGGCTCAGGCACGCTCTCTTCTCCTCTTTCTCTCTCCACGTTTAGTTGGGGATTTACATAAATCGCAACCTCAGGCTCGCCACGCTAAGATTTTGCAGAGATCT